>NBZA01004697.1:15756-46472 GCA_003054995.1 Aleochara bilineata | reverse complement strand
AGGCTCGCGTAGGAATACAATGCACTGGTAGGTGTGAAGATGTTAGTGATGCTTATGAATTACCAATTTCTTTATTAATATTTTGACATTTGGATTTAAGACAATGGGTTTTCTCTCGTTTGGATTTGAATTATGATGGGAGTTTTTCCTACTGACGCAGGTGTGAAGAAGTTTTCATATAAATTTAACAAGAATTGTCATAAATTTAAAAACTAATTAAAACATTAATTACTAAAACGATTAATTAAATTGATTTATAAAATACTTTGATGAACATCAAATCAGAAAGTTCCAAAACAGCTGGAATAATTAAATATTAATAATTTTATTTATTGATTACTTTCTGGGTACTTAATGATTTATCAATTATGCAAAGTAATTAAACATTTTGTTATTGTTTATCGTATGTTATTTAGTCTGAATGGCTGGCTCTCTGGCATAGAACAAATAAGTTTACATCGGACATCGATAGTAATTTAATGAACATTAACTTATATGTTATTAATCGAAATGATTTATGGCATAACCGCCAGCACAAGCGCAGATACAGCTCAAGTTTTATTTAGTTAATAAGTTAATAAAGCATACACGCAGAAATCGATATATTATTATCAATATTATTGCTGTACAATCGTAAATTATTGATCAATTAACGAATGCAAAAACAAATCATCATTTTCAGACATTCGTGTTCGTGCAATAAGTATTTTATTTTGTATAGACTTACATATACCTATGTATGTAATATAAACTTTTTCGGCATCATTTTATTATAACAAGTGGCCATAAATCAGCTTATTGTGAGTCGCGGGTGAGTTTATTGCTATGTAGTTATTGAGTGAAGTAAATGTTTTGAGGTGTGAGATAAGCGCAGATAAGAAAGGCATAAGAACGAAGAAGCGTGCGCTTGGCTAAGCCTTAGTTAACAATGAGAAAGAAGCCTCCACAGCCGCACGAAAAACAATTAACTTGCGAAATTTATTACAGCAAAACACATACGCCTATATGCATGTATGTATGTATGTACGTACTATGCACGCGTTCGCAAATAAATAACAGCGGCGCGTATTGATATTGATGAATAGCAAGCAATGTTTATTATCTATGTAATTGCGTATTTAATCTGCGTTTTGCATTCACTCACTCATTCATCTATGAGTAATATTTGCGTACGTTTCCATGATTTTCTCTGACTACGAGTATACGTTTGTATGTACGTATGTACGTAGTAAGTACATAAATTGTGACCTTTTCAACTTAATTAAACTCTCAAGTAAAGTATCAGCTGATAGTGCGCATACTTAACAAGTTAATTGCGTTAAATAAACGTGATAATACACTCAGTCAGGCTGTGATTTTTCACGATTGCCCCGCGAAACATTGCAGGTCAGTGCAAGCAAGCGCACTTTGTAGTGGATTGAACGTCGACGGATGGCGTTGATGGACTTGTTGTTGTGGCAATCTTGATAAGGGCGTTCATAGGAAGTAGTTAGCACATCATAACGTGCCGCATTTAAGCTGCTTGCGCTTGCGTTAATGCGACTTTATTAGCAGTTGGCAGTTCGCGCTTGAACACGAGGACGAAGACGACGATGGTGGTGTGTTGTCTTGCACTGATGATGATGATGATTCTCTCCTCCAGCACAAGCACAAGCACGAAGAGCGTTGACGGCTCCAAGCGTAATTAGAGCCCCGAATGCACAAGCAGCTCGCGCTGCGCTCATCAAGCTCGCTCATTGTGCGCGCTCAGTGCTCGCATTATAATGATGAGCATCTCAGCTGTGCTGTAAAAAGAATTGAATCGAATCCGTGCCCACATACCCACTAGTAGGTATATCATAAACTATCACATTAGCAACTTTCAACACTACCTCATACGCTATGCACTTTTTTTTTGCTTCTTTTTAATGTCTTTGGCACTTAGTCGATGGCTATCATTTAATTGACCCATAAGCTCCGTAAACGAGCCGACATTTGTTGCTTATCACACGTGAAGCATCATTATCTCTCGCTTAAGACACAATGACTTCTTATTGCTGATTACAGCGCTGTGACTAATTTCGACGCTGCAGTATGCGTTGCTTGTTTAATTGAAATTTACAATACGGCTAATAATTAGTCACGTTTGTAATAATTATATACGTACGTACGTACATAGCTGCCTTCCATTTCCCGTTGAATGTGCGCATCGCATCAGAGACATTCGTTGGTATAATGACGTTGGACGTTGTGAAAACGGAAGCGGAAATATTTTAATTTCCATTAGGAGATCGCATTAACAACTGAAAGAAAGAAAACGGAAAGTGGAAATTAAAACGCACTGGCATCGCATGGAATTGAATTGAGTTGAGTTGCGCGTTATGTAAGTAAGATAGGTACTGTGTGTATGATGACAAAGGAACAATGCCTGGTGTGATGTAGACACGAAAAATTAAGTAAGCAATAAAAGTGGAATAAATCTGCTTGAAATTGAATTACAATACGGTGATATTGTGATATTCCTGTAAATGGATTGATCGTCGCTTGCATAATTTGGGCATTTCGTGGAATTAGCCACGATAATGTGTTATTATTTTATTTCTGTTTTATTTCTGTTCAAATAAAATAAATTATTTTAAATAGCTGTGCCTTGGTGAAGTGATAAAACCTACCAACATACATTAAATATAGGTAAGAATTTCAATAAAAAAAAACAAATTCATTGATTCAATGCAATGATCAGATCGAAAACGTAAAAGTTTAATGGCAATATGAGAGTTTTCTCTCGAATGTTTTATCAGTTTCCCTAGAAAAGCAAATGCTTATTGGATTTTATGACTTGAAAGGTGAAATTCTCGATTGGGTTTGTCAATGCTAATACCTGTAAATCCAATGGTAATTATATTATACAAACACTCACGATATATGTACCTATATAGAATAATGTTGCAATCGACTCGTAAAAATGAGACTTAACGCCTTCACGCAGCTTAAGAGTCTTGATTCCTTGGCATTTTATTGTTGAACTTCTCAAATGTGAAAGAACCCAAAGCATTCTTAGTTTTCTTTAAAGTTTCTAATGAGTTAATGTACCCACATCAGGCTCATTTAACATCATCGGTCATTCATTCAGTTCCAACCTCCTCTCTACCTTCCTACTTAGCATTCCTGGCTCTGAGCACACACTGACCACCACTTCGTGAATGTCGAATGCCTCTGAGCGAAATGTAGTCCGAGAGCTGAGGGCAGTCTGATTTTCCTCGTTTGTTTGCGGTTTCACGTTCATCCATTAGGAGAAAAAGCATCGCGTCGTCCGGCGTCCGGCGTCTTCCCGACAAAGGGGGAGTGGATCCGTGAGTAATTTGTTGCGTCTTCTGAAAGGTTTGCTTAACCCAAGATTAAAACTAACTGATAATTACATAATAACCACGTTGTTGCCTATTGGGCCCGTGCAACTGTTGTTGGGATCATTAATAACCAGCGCCAGCGTCGAGAAGACCGTTTAGTAATTTATTTGTTTAATTACTGATCCATAACAATTAAAACCTGCACGCGAGATGAGCTTGCTTTGCCTTGCCTTGCTTGGGCTTGACTTGACTTGACTTGTGGTTAAGATATATTAGATGAGAGTTCATCCTCCATAGCCAACTCCTTCTTAGTCCTGAATACGTTTCAGGTAAATTAGACAATTATGTGAGAACCAACGCTAATTATTTTTGTGTTTTAAGGCTTTTAAGACGCTTTTTTTTGCTTTAAGTATCAAATTTGATTGAGTATGGCAATCTGTGATTTATGGCTTGTATCGATGTTCATTTGTTATTCTATAAGAAAGCAAGCATAAATTTTATTTACTTTGTTTATATAAGACCCGCATTGCTTTGATACTTTTGTTGAGATACAATTGCCCTTATCTGTATCTACATTCACGTATTGTTGGTATTGCCGTTATTATTTGTTTTCCACTGTTTTAATTGTATTATAAGATGTTTGCCTTGTAATTGGAGGCTTTTATTAGCCGTCACGACCACACGAACAAACGAAGAATGAGCGAATACTTGTGGGTATGTTTCCGTGTTATTTAAGAATACATAAGTAGGTGCTGTAGGTGCTCACAAGTTCAACTGTACTTACCAGTATTTAGGTATTCATTTCTATGATGCTGATGTACTGATGATGTAGTATTCGTATTGTAAATACCTATAAGAGAGTAGGTAGAAGAAATGTTTGAAAATGTTTAAGAGATACGAAGACAATACTGATTCGAAAAGAACACAACACTATAATTAATAGTTTCTCGATTTCAGTTGCGTTTCCAGCACGAGTTGTTGTAAAAGTTTTTGGTATTGGTATTTCTCTTGCCCCAAGAGTCTTGAGCATTGGTACATCTTTATATAAGTATTGTAAATGTATGTTGGGGCATTACATTTCGATCATTATTAAACACTCGGTAGGTGTCTGCGAGCTGATTCTGAGCGGCAATACATTTTCAATGATTATCAATCATTCCCGAGCAACAAGACAAAGTAAACTTATAAATTCTTGCCTTGCGAAGCGATACGATGCGTTTGAACGTGTTGGAAAGCAAGCAACCAGTAATATTTATTGATTGACAATTGATAAAGTTTTAAAATATGGTCCATTTGTATTCACGCTAATTCCATACCATACTGAAATATGTAATTTATGTGAAAGATTTCGATCTTGGTTAAATATTTGCTCGGATGTTTCTTGCACGCCGACGCTGTTTGAGCGTTAATTTATTGTTTTTATTTCACTGATTCTTTCACTGACATTGCCATATTGTGAAATTAATTAAAACCTTTATGGATGGAAAAATATAGGTATATTATTAGCTGAAATAGGCAATCATAAATAATTTAACAATTGGCATTTGTTGCGGTTGAGCTGGACTGGCTGACTAGCTGGCAATCATCGCCATCGCCATCGGTTTGTTCATGCGATTGTATCAAACCGAACCGAAAAATTGCGCATTATTAAACGCCGTTTAGGAATTGCATGCGCTGGCTGCAGAGAATAAGAGAACAGAGGAACGTTTATGTGATTATACGCGTCGCTTATCGACGCGCAATCTCGACGAGTTCTTGTAATACGCGAACAAATTGTGTGTAAATGCGAGTGAGTGCCCGATTCGAATTTGAATAATGTAGACATTTTATGGGCGATTCGCCTTTTTCGCCTTGCAATGCAATGCCAATGCAACGACACGTTTTATTCTTCAGCGTGATCGTTGCGTTTTCTCTTGTCTTCGCCCTTCGCGGATTGCGGATCGTGGATCGTTTTGGGTTAGTTGTGTCTTAAAACCCCATGTAAATATCTGGTTACAACTATTCGCGTCTTCATTCGCACGTTTATTGGCTGGCAATGACAAAGTACGAAGCGCAGATTCGCAATTACAACTAAATTATGTTTGTGGCTTTGTTTAATGTACAACATTCTTGGAAGCAACTCTGAAATCACTTAAGTTTTTAAATTGCTAGGTTAAATTCTAATTATCTGAGCTAAATTTGAATCAGAGATTGGAATTGTAATAAAATTCTTCGATTATACCTAAGACTTGTTTGAATTTAATTAATATTGTTGTGTCTGGGCGGTCTGGACGCCTGCAAATGAAAGAAAGCCACTTCTCGGGCCCCCGATATATCAATCGCGCCACGCAAAGCGTAAAAAACGAGTGACCGGTGGTGCGCTATTCGTGGTAGTCGTTTATAATGCCCCAAGAGTGTCATTTGCCGTCACACCGTGAAATTGGCATTACGGGCGCGCGTATGTAAACCTAAACCGAACACAACAAATTTAATTTCTTAATATACTCGTACACGCACAATAGAGCCAACCAATCGGTCGCTGTTCGATGCTCGATGTTATTTATGCAGCGGCCTGCATATAATCGGCTAATAACTCTTGTTGCGCCTGGCATTGCAATACTCGCATGCCATGTTGGATTAAATAATGATGGCGAATGATTGTTTAATATGTCAAGCACTCGGCTGCAGCCGATTGTTTTCGAAATCACTTTATTCCTGTGATTGGTTTCTAATGTGCGCGTTTAATGCAAATTTACTCTCAACTTTTCTTAATAAGTTTATTTTACTTACCTATTTCACTTCAATTCAATAATAATTTAATAAATTTATAAGTAATTTAGCGTGAATGTCTGCGCTCTACAATAGCACAGACTGTTACACTCGTGTGCTTGTAAACTATGGAATACTTGGGCGCGACTAGACTTGCAACCCCTGGCTCAAGACACACAATCACACTTTGGGAGCAGAACTATTATGCGTGTTGACGCTTCGAGATTCAGTTCTTAACTGTCTTCTATATTTTCATACAAACACTTATAACTAATACAAAACTTCTTAATTCTACGTGATTACAATGCCATGTTTCTAAACCTACTGATGAACCTCAAGTGCGGATGCATAAATCTTAGCGCTGGCGCCTATGGTTGACACCTCAACAATCGCTATCGCTGCTCGCATCCCATCAATGCATGCACATGTGACAACTCATAAGTTAACTCATAAATATCACCAAAAGTGCGTTACTATTGCTAAACGTTTTCTCCGCACACACCACACTAAACAAAAATGCTTTCCATCGAGTGCTGACGCGAACAGTGAAAATTGAACCTTGATCGAATTTAATTAATTAATTAACTTGCTTGTACTTTGGATGGTGGGAAACGCCACGTGACGTGTGATTTACTGATAAGTAAATACCTACTTACTGATCATTACAACGTGTGATTATTGGTAAATTGCTATTGTTTCTTTGCTATGCAATTGCATTTAATTAGGAAGATTAATAATTGTCAAATTAATTAATGCGCATAACATGACATAGCCCAACAGTTTTGCTTATTAAAATATGAACGAGGATAATTTATTCATTGGTATAGCGCTTGCGACGTGAATAAATGTTGAATCCATAGACGTATTGATGTAAAACATGCATTTTGTGTGAACAATATTGTTGCGCTGCATGCGTCTTCGTCTCGTGAGATAAGAAAGGTGTCCGTCCCACGCGCGCACATTCTCCACCGAGCGGGCATCCATTCGGATTGTCGTCCTGAAAAGGCGCTTTAACAAGCAATATCTCGGCTTTATACATTCAGAGCCGGACGTTAATATATCGTTGAATAAGTAAATATACCTATACGTACGTGTACGCACATGCGCATAGAGTGTGATGTGAGCGCGGAGCAGAGGAAAAGCGCGAGCATCGTCGACGAAGACGAGGTGCATGCAGCTTATTTATAATTCCCCTGCCACAGTCTGATGAAGATGTCGAGTTTCCATTGCGACAGCTGTTTAAAAAGCAGCAGGAGTTCGTTAGGCCGGTCGCCTGCTGCTGGGGCTCGAGCATAGCCAGCGAGCTTTTTCTTATTCTTATAGTATTCTTGCTGCCTGGTTGCTTGTTGGCTCATTCGACTCATTCCTGCTGCCTGAAGGCAAGCAAGCTCAAGCTCAAGCTCAAGTTGTGAAAAATGCCACCAACTTTTGCACAACACTCGGCTTTTTATTGGCGTCTAATTAGCCATAATTGCTTATTAAATTCTTCATCCGGTCCATAGAATGCGCACTTTGTTGCTTAAGTCAAGTTTACTTACTGTACATACTCACGCTTTACCTGGTTAGGTTAATTAAATTGGATAATTAATGGTCGTATCTTTGGAAAACTCTAAGAAATTTTATACGTATATGAAACTTAGGTGAAATCAATACCTGATGGTGATGGTGATGAAGACAAAAGAAATAAATAAATAGGTACGGTGTTGGTTGGAAGTGTCAGGAAAGGGGCAAGAAGAATGCGCTGAGAGTGAGTGAAAAATCTTAATCCGGTAGACAAAGTGTTTAGCGTGAATGCCATAATGGCATATCGAACAAATAATATTGTCAAGTTAAACTATAATGTATGTCCACCATGACGTCCGGCTATCTGCATTTTATATCGCGTCTAAGAGCGTACGCAAGCGTAATATTTTGTATGCTACCCGCTGCGCGGCTGTGGAGTGATAATATAGTTTTTACGCTCGTCCTTCCTTCGCGAGCAGCGAGCAGGACGAGATGGATTTTTCCTGAGAGTGCAGCGCAGCGTGTGCGCCAAGACACCAAGAACTCTATGGGAGTGCCACCAGCACCAGCACCAGTCGAGGTGAGGTGAGGTGACGGCCGCTGCTGCATCCTCCACACATTAAAATATTTAATTTCGATTTAATCGGGACTTTACATCAATAAAAAACGCATAAATTTTAACAGCCACTCGCTTTGTAATGCTGGCTGGCATAAGATCTTAAGATCATCATCCATCCAGGTATCGCTCGTAAGCTCTTTCTCAAATCGTATCAAATCAAATCATTTTCTCTTGCTTTTGAGCGCATTATTAGAATCTAATAGGACGTCCCGAGAGCGGCGAATACACAGTGTACATACATACATACGTAAAATCCGAACAAATTGCTTTATAATTAAGACATTGAGCAGTCGTTTATCCACTCCGCTGAACAATTTATAAACTCGCATTGTTCGGTAATCACACATCAAATTGTGTCAAATTTGTCAGAAAACTTGGCATTGTTACATATTATTGATGCTTATACAGGCACCACGGAGTTAATGGCATTATAATTGTGGCAATTCGTTATTGTTAATGATTGCTTATAAAAAAAATTGTGCATTGTATTGTTTTCGGCGGTGTTTTGTGCCTTAGATTGGTATTCATTTCATTCTCGTTTTCTGTTTTGTTGCGCATTTATTATTAGCATTTGTCTGTGGATTGTGCCCAAGCACAAGCGCAAGCGCAAGTACCAGAGCTGGCAAACAAAATGCCAATTGATTTCCACTGATTGAAATTGAACCTATAGGTATAGCAATGCAATGCAATGCAATGCATTGTTAGTGGGTGCGTACTCAACCAACTTGAACAATCCTTTTCTATAAGTACCTTCGATTAAAATTGACACGTTTGGTGTGTTGTGTAGCGCACGAAGTGATGCGATATGAGTTATCAATGTATCGTGAAAATGAAAACAATAGACGAAAGAAATAAGTACTTGAGTTCGCTTGTATTTGCAGTTTAATTGTTGTTGTTCTTGAATTGGTTAATTATGTATTTACATCTGTGCATACGTGTATCTCAAGTGCAGTTTTTAAATGAAATGTGTGTTATTGCTCATAAGTTGATGCCTACTTCATTCATCTCGAGACCAGAGATCTCAGAGGTTCGCTGGCTGGCTGACTGACTGACTCTTGGTCTCTAACGGAGACCAAGCGTCGAGCTGCCTCGAGTTATAAAATTACTCGCCAATTTGCATTCACCTTTTATCGTTTTTGCATGCAGTTTAGCTGAAAATATTCCAGTTAATATAACATTTTAATTGGCCGTTTCGTGCGCGCTCGCCTCGTAAATCAAAATCCATTGTCACTTCGGCTCGCCGCGCACTTTTCACCAGGCATGTAATGCAAGAAGTAAGGGTTTTCTACGTTTCTTGAACTCATGCACATACGACTGAGGCTTTAAATTTGACCCACGATGCGAAAACAATAAAGTTTATCAAGCGTTACTTTACTGGCGACGCGACGTGCTCGGGCACCTACTTGTGTTCCTATAAGTATTTCAATATTTCACCGCTTGAACTTTGCGGTAGTTTAGACAACGAAGTCAACTAGGTGTACTCACATAATTGAAGAAATAGAAATCTTCTCAAAGGAGGCACGAGCACGAGCATTATATACTCTAATAAATCATGAGTAATTTTGTGCGATTGAACGTACGTAGGTACATACATACCTACGGGTGAGTATATGCAGTGAAAGAACCTCGTCGGGTGGTTCTAATGATTGATTTCGCGCATAATTCATCGACGATCCGAGCTCAACCTACCACATTTCTTCATTATTTCAGCTCAATCCTCGGAATGAAGATGTGCAGTAGGCAAACTTAATTATTAAGGATTGCTTACTATACTATAGAGTAGAGGCGTCCGCGTCGCGGGAAGACGAGAGATGTTAGGAGAAGATTGGAGGATTAGGCGCGTTGGCGATAATCCAACATCAACTTCATTACACGTGATGGCCAAAAGTGGCACGCACGCAGCAGGCGTGAGCAGTATTGCTATTTGATTGAGTGCATTATCAGGGATTATGCATTCGGTAGCTGGTCATAATATTAGCCGGTTATTCATGTAGGTTTACAGCAAATTGAATTTATTTTCATTTACGTTACGACTATATAGAGTCTACTCACTTACTCGGCCAACAATCGCGTTGTACGACGTGCTCGCAATCGCTTGTCATTTCAATTTCACAAGTTTAATTGTTAAGTAAACTCTTTGTGGTGCTTTTACACGAATTTCGTCAGTTGCCTGAAGTTTTATCAACTTAAGCGATTGTTTAAGAATTTTTATTTCAACATGTGTTACACATGCTAATTATAATTATTAATGAGTATGTAAATTGTATTGTTATTGGTTGAAGTTCTAATTAGAGAGAACTGAAAAACATAAACTAAAAACTAAAACCATTTAAATTATGTTCTATTTATTATTAATTTGTGAAAGGCTAATGAGATAACAACACGTATTATTACACATTATAATTTACAAACGCAGCCAATAACTTCTTTGTGGTTATAAATAACTTTAATTGCCCATCGGTCTGAGGCACAAACAGTAATTATTAAATTTTCTTCACGTTTGTGTGCCAACATTGTGCACATTTGCATATATATGTAATTAAAATGCATATTATTTGTGAAAAAGCGAAGCAGACTATGAAATAGTAAGCTAAAGTCTGGATGGACACAGACTGGAGAAAAACTTCTAGGCGTTTTGAACTTGATGCAGAGCAGAGTTGCGTGACAATGTGCAATTAACTTGATCTACAAGCCACTAATAAGTACGCCTTTCCGATGGAATTGATTCTAATTTGTTGATTTCCCAAGCGGTTTCTTACTTAGCACTTATTTATTTATTTCTTTATTGTATTTTCAAGTTGCGTTTTCAGTGAATGCTAGGAGAAATATGAACAACAGCCTGTGAGCAGTGGTATTTATGCGTTCATAAATTTAATTACATAATAAATGCAATGAGTAATTGGTCGGATAAATCACAGACACCTTATGAATAAGCCAGCCACCCAGAATTAATTCGTCTAAATTGTGATTAACGTTTATCTCTTCTTAGACTGGATGGCTGGCTGGTTTTTCTTTTTGTGGTCGGTGTGAAATTAGTCATCTCATCGCTAATTGTAAGACAATAACAAATATCAATATTTTTATGTAAATTTATTAGAATTTGCCTTCTAATTATTTATTTATGCGGTTATGGAGCACGTTTAATATGAAATAATTAGTAATGAGTTATAATTGCACATAATGAGCGGTTATTATCCAACGTTTTTAATGCAAATTAGCAATTATTAATAATCATTGCAACAACAAGATTGAAATCAATGTTAAGTCATCATCATCGTCATCGTCGACAGCATCTGGCTGTCACTTTGTTGTTGTTGTGATTTTATTTTTAAATCAATATTTTGATACTGCGCTGCTTAAGCTTTTATATTGAAAGTTGCTTGCATGCCCACTTAAGCTTAATTAATTAAGGTATAATTTTGGAGAATGACGGTGCAATCGATGGTGCACTAATTTTAAATTACAGACTTGGACTTTTTTAATGAGTGAATAAGTAGGTACTGAATATAAAGTATTATCAATGTCAATAAATTTCATGTATAATTAGAAACCGTTCAATTATTGGTAATATTTAATATTCATTCGGTGCAGTTAGTTGATTGGAATCGTTTAGTTAGTGGGACTTCATTTGTAAGCGAGCGAAGCAAGCAATATTTATATTATAAAGAGACGTGAATGTGATGATGAATGGTTCGTTATCAAGTGAGCATGTGAGTCAATCGAGAAGAAGAAGAAGCAGCAGCAGCAGAAGAAGGAGAAGAAGAAGGACCAGAACGCGCATATAATAAGATATCTTCATAGCGTGGATGCGAGAAGAGAGGCCTTAGTTCCTTGAATGAGCCTAATCATTATTAAGTATTGTTGAGGTAATCTAATATATTGAGGGAGTTGGTAGTCTGTTTATAATGGTTGAATGGCTCGCAACGGGAGGCGACACTTCCATTGGCATTGCCATTGCCAGCGAGCCAGCGTCTTCTTCTTCTTCTTCTGGTTCGCGTCCGCGACAAGACACTCGCGATCGCGCTTGCGCTGCTCGATGGAATTGAGTGAGAGATGCTATCTGCCCACGGGCTTTGCTGGCATACATGCTAGGTCTTCCTCTTTCCTCTTTTCAATGCAAGCAAACAGCTTCCTTGTCAATGCCAGCGATCAGACATTCGTATACTCGTATGCATCGTATAATAATGTATTCATAATGCTCGCCCGAGAGCAGAGTTTATTTGCTCTCAATGGACATACATACGTTGCAAATTTTGCTGACAAACTAATTAATAATTGATTTTTTGCCGGACGATTATGGCCTGCAATCCATTCATGGAAGTAAAACTATATAAACTTATAAATCTGGAGATAATGTGGAAAATATAGATGTTAACAATGCAATAAAGAAGAAGGTAAGGCTCATACTTATTGCGTCTTCTTCGCTTACACTTTATGAATCTTGCATTGTCTCGGGCGAGTTGAGTGCAACGGCGGCTGTGGTGTGAGTGAAATTATATTATTAATCAAAAGCATGAATAAACATTTGTTGCTGTATGTTGGCCGTACATTCAGCTTGATTTATCTGCGAAGAGATCTTCTCTTCTCTTCGTACGGATTGTGCCGTATGAAAACTCGATTTACCTTTTTCGCATATCACTTAACTAACTTTCTTGCTCTTCCACCTATAAGTGAAGTGGCCAACGTTCCAGTGCCTTTTGATCTTAATTAATGCGCGCGCACTGCTGTGAGCCGAGCCGAGCATGCATGCTGCGGAACGATGAACACGAAGAGGAGGATAATTTTTATTATGCACTGGTCGTGGTGTGCAGATGGGCGATGTTTTATTTAATTGCGCTTTATGGACGCGACAATTGAACCATCAACTCGTTTCAATCAGATATTATTTCAGCGTTTTCGCGGCGTGACATCGCCGATTCCACATACATTCATTCATGTCTCTTCTTCGCTCTTGAGCGCTGATATTGATATTGTCGCACGCTTTTATGCAAGCAAGCAAGGCAAGCAAACAAATAAGCATGCCGCAATTTTGTCTGCATTTGCACGCGCCTTGCTGTAACCTGATCTTCGGCGAGCAGCCCGTTAATTAAATTCAACTTTAAAACATTTGTGCGCGAGTGTTTATTGGATTGATCTTTAACGAATATGAATGCATACGACAGAATGGCAAATGCCTTTTGGGCTGTTAGTTGACACATTTCAGCAGGAGTTATGACTGATTGTCAATCATCATCAAGGAAATCGTATCGTATCGATGTTTAGAGCGCGCAGACACAATTATTAATTAATCGAACGAGCTGTCAATGCGAATCTGCCGAGTCATGATATTTAAATTACGTTTAAATAGATAACCTTTTTCCTTAACGATGGTACTTATCTTAATGCAAGCATCTTCTGCCTGGAGATGCAACGACTGAATGAGCACGGATAAAACCAACAATGCTCGCTAATAATCTCCACGATTTTTTCTCTCGAATTATCCTGAATGAACAATGAAATGATTTATATAATCGTTCGGTAAATAGTTAAGTTTTAGATTGAATTTCACTAATTATCAGCGATTTACTTTCAGAATTAATTGGAAATTCACGGGGCAATTAGGGTACGTACCATGCTTGCAGATTATAGGCTATTGTTTGAGTATAAGTCAGCACATTGTATACAAATTATCTCATTTTGTCCAATGAAGAAAAATAATAAAAATATACAAATTGTTAACAATAAGTCCAACTATTGTTGCAGTGATTGTCCAAGTGGGCCCTACTATAATCATGTTTATTATTGAGCAAATATTGTTTATTAAATAACATAAAGTAGCTTAAATACGAGCATTATTCGACAATTGTATGCCTACGAGTTTTTATCGTAATTCGCATTGCATTGATAGTGACAGGAAATTTGTAAACAATGTTGATCGTTGTGGCTCGAATTTATTGCAAATTTGGAGAAAATATCATTGCTTTCGCACGAAGACAATCGTTTGTGCAAAACGCGAAGACGCCTGGAAATCGGCGAATAATCGTCGCATTGAAATTCATAAATATTTGCGCTTGGGCAAATTAAGCAACAAAGTAGGTTTCTCAGCGTTTATCGCAACTGTTCAAAAATTAACCAAATTTATTTGGCATTGTTTTGTAAATAGTCTACCGTATTGAAAATCCGCATTCGCATAAACTTAAACAAAGCTTAAACAATAAGATGGCTTTTGCTTGAAATATAATTACTTTAAGAGCTTGGCTTGCTAGAGTCTAAATTTAAATTTACAGTCACATTTGAATAAGGAGCGTGAGTGAAGTGAGTTTATTGTGCCTCCCGCTGAACGCATGCCAAATATTTTACGAAAACCAAATGAAGCGCTGTAAAATACACACATTTATAAGGCATTAGCGCTTTCTCCGCTGCGCAGCATCCGACGACACAGACGAGGAGGCATTTTTTAATGATTCGAAGGGCGGCTGAGGCTGATGCTGAGGCTGAAGAAACCCGTCTGAGAGGCAGCCGCGCGGCGCGGATGACTAACGAGTACGACTCTGTAAATATGCATCGGCTAAATGCCTGCCCGATGCGGCGTTTACAAATTAACAAACCACTTTTGTGTGTATTAACATTGAACCTGTCAGTTGAGACACTGCATAATTGGTTAGCCATAGAACAGCGGGTAATAAACTATCTCGGATGATAGTTTAACAAGACGCTGCGCGCTGGGCTGCATTGCAACGCGTTGCCTGCCGACCGACTGACTTTCTTGTTCTTTATTAAATTTATTTATTTATGCATCGTTAATTGCACGAAACACTTTAAGTACATTAGCCAAAAAGTTGTTTTTTCTGTGAAAATTTTGTTAAAATATTCCTGTTTCTTTTTCTTGTAAGGCAATCGAAGTAAACGTTGAGCAGTTGAGCTGCACTGTGCTGTGCTTTCGAATAAAGATTTGTGAAGTTTAATACGTTTAAGTAAATTTTAAGTCGCATCGAATCCCATGTAATCTTGCTACATTTGACCGTTTAAGTGACCAACAATGCAGAGATTCTAGGCGTTCGGTTATAAATCACCAAAGTTAAATGCCCACATTATACTCGCTTGCCTAAATGTCTGTAGGTACTGAGTGTTCGTTCATACGGCTGCCTGAATATTCATAAATCATCTCTTTTTGTGTGCTTAATCACTCATTTAGTTAGTTTTATTTGTCCGAAACGTTTGATGATTAATTTTCCATCGTAATGGGCTTAAGGTTTTCAAAGAAATTTAATTACTAATTAGTTTTCACGGCTTGCAAGTGTGAAGTTTAAGATGCACGTGTTTATTTACACTAATAGTTGAAGATCAGACGATATCTTTATAAATGAATTGGAAATTGGAAAGGAAGGCAAGACAGCCAAAGGTAGAAACGTTAACGTGAACGTGAACGTATTTACATACAATTATCATATTTTAAAGTTGATTAAAAACTCCTCAAATCATCTGACGTCTTCATTGCACGCATCGCCACAAGACGTCCAGTCCGCTTCTTTTCTTCTTCTGTAACACGTTTCACTGCATCACATCGCAAAGCAAAGCAAAGCAGATGAAAGAAGAACAAAGCAACCGAGGAAACCAAGTAAAAAATCTGATACAGAGCAGGAATTAAGGAAATTTTATTAGGCATGCCATGCCGATAGCAAACAAGACGAGACGCGCCTAATTCGAAATTAGGGAAATTTGTTTATGGGTTGAATGATAGGCCAAACGCCAGAAGAGAAAAGTAATAAGTATTTAAATTTAATTGTTCAATCAGATGGATTTTTTCAAGTTTTTTCTATTGTGTGATCAAAGCTCGAGAAGGATACTTATCTAAAGTTTAACATACACTAATAAAATCGTTAAATTTACGGCTTAATAATACTAAATAAAACGTCACACTCGAGATGGGAACAACTCGTTTGGTATTCACGCATTCGGTGTTTAAGTGCTAGTCTTGGCGCATTATGCAGTCAATAAAACTCTTGAATCTTCAAATTTGAACGCGGCTCGCTGAGGTATTTCGTGGAGATTTTTCTTGATTTCTTGATCTTTTGAAACGTGTCGCAGAATCACCAAAAATTGCCTTTTTCACACTGCTTTTAATCGCGATAAAAAGCTATGTTTTTATAACTTAATATAACGCGTTCATAAATTTGAAACGAGGCTGAATCCTCAACTTCTTCTGCACCTGAACTGAATTGCTCCAGGTGACAACTACACGCAACACTATCTTGGTCAAACCTTGAGACAACGAAGACAACGCAACGCAGCGCAGCGCAGTCTTCTTCAAGTTCAAGTTACCTGCAGACGAGCAAGCTGTGCATGTGTGTGAATTCCAAATATCTTCCAATTTCTCGAGAGTGATTCTGCGCCGTGTCACACAATAATTGTACCTGTTCTGGGCGTGTGATGAGCGCTCAAGACAAGAAGAAGAACGAAGCGCAGCGCAGGCAAAAACAGGGAACGAAATTGTTACCCTCCGAGCCGAACCTGAACTTTCGAGATTACAATTTATCTCCACAAATTTGTTGTGACTAACTAGCAGGCTCACTTCGCCCGATACGCGACAACTTTACGACCTGGTCAACGTTCTCACCGCCTTGCTCGCCTCGGCATCGGCATCGGCATTCGGTGTGTCTTTATCAGAACAACTTAATTTTACGCGTGTTTACCTATTAGTTACCTAAACATGTTCATTGGCAGCGGTCTGAGATAAGATAAATATTGCACCTGTTCTTCTTTATATACCTTAGACTTTTACACCATCTTATTACGCCCTTAAAGAAAGTTTATCAAATAAATGATTCTTAAGAAATTGATATTAAGTACTGTACATACTTGTAAATATTAATTTAATTAAACAATTTTAGGCAAGAGATTTCAATGAAAGAATAAATCATTGCACACAGGATTACATAGGTCTAAGGACTTACATTTTAATGGTGGTTAATATCCAAAAGTAGTACATCCCTCTGATAATTGTCACTCACTCACAACACCCAAAACCTCTATTCGCGTCGCGAGCCGTGTTACTCCCGAAGGCTAGAAGGTTAAACTGAATTCTCAGTCTTAACTCCAGTCATCTCGCGCTCTTGAAAACGCAGAATTGCTTAGATAAGCAATGTTGATCGAGCAGTACGTGATGTTTAGGTGTCGTGCGGAGGTCTTTAAACTTTGAGTTATAACATTAGTTATTTTGACCTCATTAGAGAACAATGATCAATAATCTTTCTCGAAGAAAAAACAAGACGATGGTGTTTCTACCTGATGACGTTTGTTCTGTTTAAAAAGTCATAAATAACGACATGTGTTAGGTGGAATCGGACAGAACATTCAAAGAGGAAAACTTCTCAGAAACACCCCTAAAAGGTGAGCATGGAAAGGTGAAAACAGAGAACTAATCACTGGAAAACAGACAGAGAGGAATTTTTAAATTAATGTTCTGTCTATTATACTTATACGCCAATACCTATAATAGTTCGGTTCGGTGCGGTTCGGTTCGTATTTAGTTGAACTGGATGTTCACACTTGCGCCTACTAATCATTAAGCTAATTGCAATCAACAAAAACACTTTAGAATTTATGAGGGGCGTTCTTAGCTTTAATGATTTTAACCTGATTATTGCATTCAGTTACTAACTTAAACTATAATTTAAAGCAGAAACTGCAAAAACTGCAGAAATAAATATATTATTACATAGCTAATCAAAACAAAACAAAACAATCTGTATAAGCACGTTACATAATTGCATAGCAGTAGAACAAAGTCACATCAAGGCAAGAGAAGAGAGGTTGAAGTGAGGAAGTAAGTGAACGCTAGTCGCATGAATTTGAATATGAATATGAATATGAATATCTATCAGCGCTGAGCTGGCGCTGTGGTGCTCGTCGAACGAACGATCGCGACATGCTAATCGCTTTTGAAATATTAATAATTTAATATGCTAATATTGCTAATGTGTCATGTTGGATGGGCGCACGTCTATCTGTCTCTTGTGTTTGCAAACGAGGCGCATGCTGCCATCACCATCACCGCCGCGAGCTTGAACGAGCTGAGCTTCTAACGCTTGCTCAGACCTGAATGAGCATGCGTCAAGCTAAGGAACAGTTATTCAAGCGCGAGTTAATTAATTGCCGATCTATTCAATACAAAATTGGATGGCCAATCATTTATGGCGCTGACTTAAACAAGTCGAGTGTGTAGCTGCATTAAAATTAATTAATTAGTGGAACTAAACTAAAGCCAATTATATTTGCTACAAAACAGCCGTTTATTTAATTATATTTATACGTACATATTAAGGTTTAAGAAGAAATATTATTAATTAAGGAACTGGCATTGGATATTCTCATAAAATAATGAACCAATCAACAAGGAAACAAGCAGAAAACGAATGAACAAGCCTCAAATATTTGTTCGTATCGATTTAATTCTTTTGTTTTTTCAACTCACCTTCTTCTTCTTCTTCTGTTGCTTCTTCGAGGCTCGTTTATGAATCACTGACATTCCAAAGCAAGTGTTTTCGTTCGCATCCACTCGTATTTACAAAACGAACGCCTGCTCGAATTGAGAATAAACAAGGCATCCCGTCCTCCGGATGGACGCGCAGGAGAGATGCTGGCTGCTGGCTGCTGCCCTTCTTCTCGTTCGCATCGACAATAAATTATCACTAACCAATACACCGTAAAGCATATTCTCACATGGCATAGCATCGCTGCTTCTTCCTTCAATTCATGCATCCGTCCACCTCTTGCTCGCTTAGGGATCAATTAATGCGCAGAAGAAAGAGGAAGAAGATGCACCGCACCACGAGTGCAAAAACGCAGGTACAAGCGAGCATTCGCTTGAATTATTGTTTTTTTGGCTCATTAAATAAATTTTGTGCGCTCGCCATAGGTGTTTCCAAACCGTGAAAATAATCACAAATAAATAACGCACCAAAAATTCGCTCGCAAATCAATCGAACAATAAATAATTGTCAGTCAGTTAAAGTACATAAAGGTGGCTAAAAATTATTTTAAACATTTCGAACGAAACGATGAAAAAAGCTTCTACGAATTGAGTTTGCTTTTCTTCAGTTGTACAATGATTCTTAAGGCAAAGGCTTTTCTTGTAAAAAGGGCTGATTTTAACAATATTACAAGTATTTGCATGTTGACGAATTCTGACTGTCGGCAAAGCCAAAAATTAGCCATGAGTATACATGCGTATTAACGCTGCTGAGACGTGTATTTACATGCTACTTACGTTACTTACTGAAAGCAAAGCGTCTTAGGGAATGTGAATGTACGTACGTACGTATCTTCGTACGGAGAAAAGTATTGTGTAATACACTTAACAATTACTAATCGCATTCACAGCCTGAGGATGTGCAATGCAATGCAATGCAATGACAGCCGCGTCTTTATGCAAATTTCGTCGTACGCGAGGCTGCTTGCTACCAACCTAAGAAAGATACAAATTGTCCCTGTTCAGTGTTGGCTCGGCTCTTCCGTCTGCGTCGTGTCAGCCGTGCAGCAAAAAGTGTCCGAAAACTATCATTACACGCGCATTATATCGCCTCGCCCTGTGACAGTTGGACGATTGCACAATTGACGAAATTATCTGCAGCTTGGCACTGGCGCTGGCACTGGGCAGAAGACTAGACTCGTGATATGTATATTTAAATATTCTTTGTGCATGCGAAAGTGTTCAATACGCAAGCAAGATGTGCACGATGCAGGACATGCAAATGTGCATAAATATTGTTATTTTCTTATTGACATTTATTCACTTGAATGTTATAAATAAAAAATGTCATTTTTCGAGAAATAAAGACATTTGTCTGGAAAAATACAAAAAATATATTCAGCCATCATTTGGATTGAAAATTATATAACAAAAAGCTAATTTCATAACGTAATTGCATCAAAAAGTAAGAAAATGATGATGCGTCTCGGTAACATTAAAGTTAAATTATTGTTGCGTGCTTGAATTAAGTACCTACTTCAAATGATAAAAAACTAAATAATTGTTAATATTAATAGTAATCAAAGAAGAACGTAGGTACTTACTTAAGTTTTATTCAATCTCCTAAGAAAACAACCTTGTTGAAGTGAAGTAAGTATGGCACTTAACTTGACGCAAAGTTGGTAAGGTGATTATCACCACGAATTAGAAAGTTTTTATTATTCCCTGTCTATTGCCTGCAATCAGTGCTAATAACAAAATATTATTATTTTTCTATATCAACATTGAGATTTGGATTTGGATTTAGAGCTTATATAACCTAAAAATTACAACATTATTTAATTTGAGCAATTTAATTAAATAAGTACGAGGTTTAACTTGATTTACTTATAATTGTTAATCCCCGTAATGAAGCAGTTGTTTAATTAATGCAACAATTTCGCGCTTGTCGTTTTAATTCTTAAATTAATTCAACAACTAACAATGGATTGCGAATCAGGAAAGAAAGAGAGAATCGATACGACGCAAGCGTATAAATAATTAAACTGAAGTGCGTTTAATGACCGCATCTAATTCTTCAATAAGCTGAACTCACCTTTCGACTGCTATGCTGCTCGAATGAACAAACGAGCGAGTAATTAAAATTGAAAATGCTAGTGAACAGCCAACAGCAAGCAAGAACCCAGCCAACAGCCAACAATCATATTACAAACCGCACTCGGAGCACATTTGTCAGTCGCTGAATGCATTGTTAGGAGCTGTTATTGCCAAATAGAAATTAATAGACTTGCAGGCATTCAGGCATCACCTGCCTGCCTTTGTGCCATTGAGCAAACACAATGCTGCTGCTGCTGCTGCCGCTCTATACCTGACTCCGGGAAGAGGAGAAGCGCGGAGAATCGTTAGTAAATGAGAACTCAATGTGTTTACAGTTCTTCTAATAGACTGAATAACATAATATAGGTGTAGCATGGTCAAGTGCTAGCGCCAAGAGTAGGTAAAGTCAGAAATCGCTCAGCATCCGGCGAACAATGCGCATGCGAAGATGATAAAATAGTCACACTTCACGGCGCTTTGTTCGGGCCGAAAGTTGCGTCCAGCCGTGGTAACCAGCATGCGATCTCTATTGATCTTTAATGGGATACGCTTGTTCCCAAAAAGGCAAAATACCTCACGTCGCAGACGACGCGTCGTTCAATTGGAAACTTTTAATAAAGAATGAAGACGCATTGCTGGCCGATAACAACAGACTCTCGGCTGCTGTAAGAATAGAAATGTTCGAGTGCATTGGTTTTGTTTGTTCGATTCATTCCTACACATACTAGAATGATACATTCATGTGCGAAAAAAGAAATTTAGCGATTACATTGGGCATTGGGCATTGTCAGACCAATGGACAAATAACAACTTAATAAATTCAATTTATATCTTGACATGAATTTCACAGTTTTTAAAGACGTGGACATGAAAGAAGTGTGCCTTTGGGTTGGCTTTATATGCCCTTTGTGTAATATCTTCAAGCATTTTATTGCAATACAATGGTGATTTGCACCTTGGACGCATAAAAGTTTATAAACGCGTACGAAGCGCATAAATCAATGTCTGTGAGCGCTTTTATTGTGCCGAAATAAGCGAGCAAATTTGCCAATCGTTTAAACCCTTTATCATTTGTCACTTGAATCTATAAATATCTTAACGTAACCTAATTAAATATTGGTTTAATTGAATTTTTATGTGAGACACGTGTAATAACTCAATTGAAGTGCGTGATGTTGACGTTAACAAACTTATTATCAAGCTAGTCAGTCACTTTGTCAGGAAAAATAAAGGAGCGAAAAGCTGAAAAGTAATTTCTCATACAGCAAGCAAGCACCAGTCTCTGACTTGACCTGTTCAAATTGAAACGTTCGAGATGATCACGACCCTGCAGGGGGCGAACGCATGAATAAATATCAAGCGCGAAGAGCTGCGCTGCGCTGAGCGCAAGACAAGCGTTCTATTAATTTCATCCAATTATCATTTTCACGCAGACGCTTCGCTGATGTGACGTAAAGTACAGATTGAATTATTAATTAAATAAAAGACTTGGAGAATAAGAAATGACGAAAGGAACGAATAAAAAAGTTAATTATGTTCCACGAATCTGAATCTTATTGATACAATCGCATGGCAGCGCAGCCTGCGATCGATAAATCATTGCACGAAACGAGCGCGCAATACAAATATTATTGTTTTGGGAGGTGCCCGAAGACCTCCTAATAATACACTCAAAGTCTTACAAAAGCAACTGCAATCCCAATAAATAATTCCATCTGTGAGTGGCATTGCATTGGCTTATTAATAAATTTCAACACACTATCTCTGCATGTGTATCTTTTGGTTGCTTGTCCTTATCCATCGATGCGAAAACACGACTGAAATGGTTTCATCGAATGAATTCGTCCAAGAAGTTGGGCTAAAAGTTTCCAACTAATTTTATAGCCACGTAATTGCCTTTGTAATATATTAGTCATTAATGCACGCATTAACATTAACTTACTTGTTGTTTATACGCATTAATACACACGATTTACACGCCATGAGAGCAAGCAAGCCATCAAGCATCGTAAATTATTTTCTTGCGTTTCTTCGCGAGCAGCCACAAAATCAAGAAAAGGAAGAGAAGATTTAAGCGCAGTGAGTGAGTGAGTGAGTGTTAAGGAATAAAATAAGCGTTCTTATATTGAGGAGAATAATGAGCCTCGAAGATTATTCACTCCCCGAGGGCGTCCACTTCCAATAAAAACTTTTTAAATTGCCTGCGCTGCATAGATATGTCGTAATTAATTGCTGAATTTCTTGGAGAG
Organism: Aleochara bilineata; assembly: GCA_003054995.1. Lineage (NCBI taxonomy): Eukaryota > Metazoa > Arthropoda > Insecta > Coleoptera > Staphylinidae > Aleochara > Aleochara bilineata. The sequence goes on along the minus strand of NBZA01004697.1, from coordinate 23,480 downwards.
TTTTTAATTAAACGCCTTGCATTATAATGAAATTATTACGCATTTTATCGCTAATACTTACCTATACATACTTTGTACTCTTCCTGTGCGTTTTGCAATTGTTATTCAACTATCGTCGAATCCTTTCTAAAGAAAGAACAAATTACAATGTATTTAGATATTAATCGCATTAAGAAACAGGACACAACGCATTGCTTTGCTTAGTTCAGGTACTTATTGGTGAATTGGCAGGGGGTAATTAATTCCGTCGGAATTAATAGATTCGTATGCATCGCAGGTGTGATCAATTTAATGGTAAATTCTTCCTAGAACCGTCGCGGACGCTCAGCAATGTGACGCATGATTCATTGGGACGTGCAGTTGCATTGATAAAAAGAAAATGAAACGGAGCGTAGAGTAGAGTAGCGTAGCATAGAAGAAAAAGTGTTGCGTTGTTTGTTTCGCCTTTGCAGCGCTGATTTCTGTGAGGTCCTGATTGCCATGCACCACACGCGTCTAGTTAACAATGGCGCCAATAATAATAAATTAACCACCCCAGCAAGGATGATGCGTTTTTACACAGCTCATTTCGTACACTTGTCATACCTTAAGTGTGACATCTATGACACCTTCTTCCGCTATAATTTTCGCCCATTTAAAAGTTAATTAAGTCATCATGTTAATTATTTAATTATTTTCAAGGATAATTGCATGATGAACAGCACAAACGAGTTGGAACGTGGAAATGTTGGAGGTTTTTATAAGCAAAGAGTTTTACAGGCAGATTTAAGTTTGCTTAACTGACGATTAACTGATTAATATTCAAAGATTGTGTGACGCGTTTGTTATATTCTGGCACGCTCATGCGTTATTCATACGTGACAGAAGCCAGCCAGCCAAGTTCCAACTTCCAACTTCTATAATCATATAGAAGTGACAGTAGTGGACAGTGTTGTAATGTAACTAACGTAGAAACAACGGATCACACGCTGTAATTTGTGGCGCTGTCAGCGAGCGCACTGCGCGCGTTTTGGGTGCGTTTATGATACAATAATATTCCACGCGCACCCAGGACGACGAAGACGAACGACCAGCAAACGGCCTACGACAATGGCTTTTTAACAAGAATATTACAATAATGTATTTCATGGCTCATTCGTGATGCATGCGTTATTCGAACATTTTTTAATGGCGCTTGGCGCGCGACAACAACGGTCGCAGAGGAAAAGGATGCGAGCGCGACATCACATCAGGATATTAGGCATGCTGATGTCTAGACGATTTCGTTAAAGATTTGCTCAGAATGTCATATTCTCAAACGTGTTTTGATTTTTAGTTTTTAAAACGTAAGAGAAATATTGGTTTATCAAACGTAATTAATATTGAATGGAATCTGATTGATTTGATTGAGTAAGAAGCAGGCAAACATAATAGTATAACAGCTTTTCTTAAGCTTCTGCCTTGTTGTTAATGCCGAGGAAGAAGGAGCAGTGCTCTTTCTGGCAGGCATTTTGTATCAATCGTGTTTGCACCATCATTAATATATCCGTCTTCTTCGTAGCACGGTGCTAGCGCCGTTTAGCCGCCTCGTCCTCGTCCGGCTTTGCGCCTTGTTTATATTTGTTATAATAATACGTCGAAATGTGTATTTTAAAAGGTCGATGATAAATGATGATGCCGCAGGGTTTTCACCTTTATTCATTTCATTTCATCCTTCGGTTCTTCGTGAAGTACAAGAAGAAGAGAAGGAGGAAGGTGAAGAAGCAGATAATAGTTATGTATAGTTATACCATTCTTCTTATATGTACTTGGTTCCAAAATTATTTGAAGTTTACATAAAGTAAAAGTATACCAGAAGTAAGAATATTCTTCGTGGGAAACAAGACAAGCCACTGCACATTTTGAAGGAAAGGAAAAAAGGCGATTAGGCTTGGATGTTGATGAAAGGAGGAAAACAAGTGTTTGAATACAGTGCAGAATATGGTTGGAGGTGTTTGTTGCTGGCGAATATTAAATCAACTTGCGAATGAACACTTGCTTTGCTGTTGGCTTGTATTGCATCCTGTGCGCTGCTATGCGAAAGCATGAGCATTTGGCGGCGGTTGTTTATTGGCGCGCTTGTTTATTATTGTTGGTAATGCAACGAAAAACGATTACTAATATCATCACGTCCGCGCAATGCGGTCGCGCATTGTTTATGCTCTGATTATCTATCACGTCGATGCTTGCCCGAGGGATGAATGGGGAACGTTTTTGCTCTTGCGCTCTCGCGGCCAGCCAACAACCAGCATCACAACACAACAAGCCGTAATTTATTGCATCGCATTATCGCCGATGAAGACTTATATGATGAACTTATAAAAAGTAATTGCGGTTAATTGAAGGCACTGCTTGTATTTCATGCGGTTTTGCAAGAGACACTTTGAACTTGAGGTTAAGTGGATGAGTTAGTTACCAGGAAGTCTAATTTACAGACTAATTTTTGTATTGTGACTTGTAAATCACGGTTGTAATTTGTTTGTACAGCAACAAAGTTTGCGAATGTTTCTATGCTACTGGCGTTGTTAATGGCAGGGTAAAAAAGCGTCTCTTGCCCAATCAGCGTGACTTATATCAATGACATGTGACAAACATGTGCCGTCACGCCGTCCCCAACGTGTTAATTAGTAAGAAAAGAATTCTTACATAAATTAAGTTATTAAATAAGTGCGTAGGCATCAACAACTTAAGAGTCAATAATACCTAATTAATAAGCATTAATAACTGTTAAATCAGTTCAGTCACCTGAATGTAAATTTTGTGAATGGTTTTCATCGGAATCTGCATGATTACTGGTAAAGTACCTACATTTATTGAAGTCATCTTTGCCACTTATGGATTTATTTATGGAGGAAGGCGCGTCTCTGGTCGAAATTTACGAAGCTCTCGACGTTGGCGCTTCGCTTCATTTCGTTAATTACAGTGTATGCTCGTTTAACATATCTTGAAGCATGCAAAGCAAGACAAGGCAACGCAAGGCAGACTGGAGAAGAGTATAGCAACATGTAGTAAGAAGAAGCAGAAGAAGCATAACAAGCTGAGCAGCCCAGCACTCACTACACCTTATATTTTGAAATAATCAACACGCCGAATAAATTTATTGTTCGATCATTGATTAAGTTTGTTGCTGTGCGCTGCGCCGCTTAGGTATATACTGAGTGTTTTCTCACTCTGAGCTATTAAGCAGGTGTTTGATTGTATGCATTAGCATGCAGTGATGATTTTAAATTTGTCTAGTTATTATGTAGCGGGTTGAAAAGAGTAGTTTAATTTATTATAGGGCTAATTGACTTTATAATGAAAAGGGTGTTGGTTATGCGTGCGCATAAAAAACAAATTTGAATATTTTTGGGAGATTCTCACCCGAATTTGTATTTATTTATTCAAATTTGTAATATTTATTCATTTCTTACGCAGTTATGCATTGAAATTTATACCTGGACAATAAATTTTCATCCGGACGAAGAAGGACGATGAAAGCAGACAATCAAGCTGTTAAAAAGAAGTCAAAGAAAAAATCAAGGCGCTAAGAAAACAATTTAAATTTAAATAATATTTCGAGCGGCTGGCTGGCAATGGCCCATTCGTTGAAATAATTTTTCGGCTGGTGGGTTGCGCCGGCTGTATCGTTAATATCATACTAAATTGTATATGAATACTAATAAACCCCAACGAGAGGCAGTTAAGCGCAGAGTGAAGTATCATTCCATCTCACCTTCGGACTTAAGACTACGGCGCATCCTTAACGACTTGAGACTCTATAAACACACAGATTACCACCACTTATTTATCATCGGCAGAAGTTGGACAATTTTGGTTCGGCATCCATCGTGGATATGCAAACGCAGCTTCTTAATTTATTTATTCAGTAACAATGTTTGGGGTGTTAAGGATTCAAATTTATGACTTGATGCATGTGTAGTGCAGTGCAAAGCAAAGCAAAGCAATGCACTGGAAACCTGTACTAATAATTTTTGGCTGGTTCTGAACGAGGTTCCAGCTCTAATTCGTGACTGAAAAAAGCCGAAAACTTCTTCGACTTCGACTTTGGGTTTGAGTTTGGCTTCTTTTATTCACTCCACTCGCACGCTCATTCATCGTGCGTTTCATCGAACAAATTTAAGTCTAATAGTCCGCGCCGTCGGACATCATAAATCGAATACGATTACAATAATTCATTCGTCGACATGAGGACGCGACGCAACGCAACGCATGCAAAGTCAAGGAGAAGAAGAAGAAGCTGCGCAAGAAGCAGCCAGCAGCCAGCAGCTCCTTGCAGACGAGGTGTTGATACTTTTCGGTATTTATATTAAACGTCGCATGCGAAGTACGACTTTATTAAAATGTAGAAATTTATTGCGGAAAAAATTACAACACGGGAAATAATCACGCATAAGAAATAAATTTATCGAGCTGCAGTCAAAGAAAACGAAACGAACCGAAATGCAGAATAAGTAGGTATAGAAATGTGTAGTTATGTACATTCAGTGTATGTGAAATTAATCAGGTTTGAGTTGCAGAGAGACGGCATGTTGTGTTGATATTATTAATGTTAGCTGTAATGAATTTGCCGCCTCCAGTGGTTTGGTTTCGCAACGGATCGAATAATGGTGTTTGCGATGCTCGCCCCGTTTCGCTAAACATGTACGAACGCATTTGACATTCGGCGTGCAAACAGAGCCCACATTGCAAATTATTTGCGTTTGCAAATCGCACATTTGCCCAATAACTGAATAACTGTGTCTGCTGTGCCGCGCTCGTGATGCCGCCACCGGCTGCAAATGATTATCCGTGTTTCCCATTCGTGTTCGACGATCAAGTCAATCCCGTAGCACTTACAATACAATAACATAACACAGCACAACATCACATCGCATCACATCACAATAAGTTTGTGCACACTTTCGAACGGTAAACGCAACCCAAACCCGACGATTCGTCGTCTTTTCGGCAGTTAATTAAAGAAAAATATTTATTGTCATAGCAATTTCCATCCCATTGGGCGCATCGATTGTGCCCTAAAAGGCATTCACGCAAGTTATAGACTTATTGAATTCCTTTTCTTCCGTGTGATGTTTTTCCACCACATGCCGCATTCGTTACGCTCGATGCCTTTGCGGCTTTTGTCACCTATTGTCACCTGGTTGGCGAGTACTATTTCCACAGTCATTATGCTCATAAGATAAATACCGAGTGCGAAACGACGCGTCGGCAAACAAAAGTTTAATTTTACAGCTGTGAAAAGAGATATAAAATATAAGTTAACACGTTGTTGTAAAAATGTCCTGTCCTGGTTCTTGTCCAAGGAATATATAGAGAAGTCAGACGCAGGCTGGGTCGGGCGTCTATCTATTGCAATGAATCATGTGAATTACGCTCGGCAATAACAACAATAATAATGAAAATTGTAGGCGGTGCGTGCTTGCTTGCTTGCTTGCTGAGAGGAAGGAAGCTGCTAGCAGCAGGCTGGATGGCTGTTATAATAGTAGCTTGTAAGTAAGTCAGACAAGAACATAAGAGAACAAGATTTTGCCTTCCAAGCGGCAATTGCAACTTGCGTGTGCGTTGAATGCATGTCTGCCATTTAATAATATAATATAAGTAATACAATAATAATAATAAGTTTATTGTTGGGTTGGAGCTAAATGAAATACACATATAGGCAACTAAATGTGCCTGCATATTAAACGTTGTATTATGTATGTAAATATAGAGCTCAGTCACTCGATCATCGAGAAAAAGTTGGGTACTCACAACTTCTAGAAAGAAAGTAGGCATGTACACATATTGTGCAATTGTATTCTAACTTACTTCTGCGAATTTACGAGCAATGCAATCATAAATAATTAACATTTTGCATGCACCGCTCGGGCGCACTTATTGCTAAATTAAAGTGCGCTGCACAATTCCGTAATTAATTGTGGTTATATTCGTCTTATTGCATGTATAAATCAAACTTTATAGCATTTAGTTCAATTCCGAGAACACTATAAGGAAGTAGCTGGATATATGTAGCACTATTAACTATTTTTCTGGGTCAATTAATACGAATAATGCCGGTTCTGTGGTGTTTTTTCTTCTGAGAAGTAAACGTCGCAATCCCTTTTGAGTGACTTGACTGATGTGACTTAAGTTAAGTCAAATGCCATTCCAATTTGAGGGCATTATGCGCGCACAAAGGCATTATGAATAGTTCACTGACTTGTAACTCACCGTTCGTGAAGCCCTTTTGGCCGAAATAGATTTTAAACACTTCAGAATTGCTTTTATTATTGAAAGCTGGCCACTCATATAGGATGAATGAAAAGCTGAAGCTAAAGCCAACGCTAAAGAGCGCCGGCGATGCGAGAAGAGGCCCCAATTGTAAGTTTCAAAGGGAGCTTCTGCCACTCGCACGGCACGGCACTTGAGTGCCTACAGAATAAATATTTACGAAGGTGTTTGATGCAGAGCAGCGGAAAAACTGCTCAAGCCGAAGAAACCACTTGACTTTGGACACTCTCTGCTCTGCTCTGCTCCAGTATATCACATCTAATAATACCCGCATTAATATGATATTATACCTGTGGGTGGATGCAATTTTGCGCTAGAATGCATTTCCATTTAGGCCTAATTACAAAATACCAGGTGGTTTCTGATAAAATGCTTAAGGGTTGCGTTAAAAAATATCCCAACCCACCCACGTCGGAGATTTATCATTTCAAGTGTGGCTAACGCCATCAAATGTGCGTTTTAATATTCCAAGCGAGTTAATCTCTTCCTAATGCATTATGTATTATGGTTAATATTTCTTACCTTTTTCTTCAGCAACTACAAAAAAAAGCAATCTTTAGACAGGGTTGTGGCGTCTTAAGAAGAAAATTTTGAACAAGTAGTTTTCAATTCAAGCCTCTGTCTTGCTTGGTAGTTACAGTATCTTAATTGCACATCTTATGACGCTTCAAACTTGTGCAAAGCATGCGCATACATGTACATATGTACAGCCTGCATGCATGCTACAGGAATGCATAATAATGACTTGCAGCCATCGTCCAATCGCGCGGATCGCGTTTCTTATCGCCACGAGGAGTGCGCTCGCAAGCACTGCTTGCTCGCACCGAATAAAAGAAGTTGCCACAATTAATTTACCAGCCATTTTGCGGCTTTGCATTATATGCGCGTGTTGCGCGCACGCATTACGCGCCATAATACCGGTTTTATATGCAGAATCGCCTACGGTAATTAATTAAGAGCAATTATAAACTGGTTGGAGCTACACATACATATGTACATGGTGCTCTCGACTATCCCTCTCGCACCCACTGGGGTCTTAGTTTTCTAGGGAGAGACGTACATAAGTACAGAAAAAAGGAAGTGAGAGATTTTTATTAATTTATGAATATCTTAGATGTATTATGTGTTAATTAATTGAAATTTTAATTAAGTTAAGCTCGTAATAAACGCACATTGTAGTTAGTCACTTGCTGAAATACCTCCAGCATTGTAATTACTTTTCTGCCATCATGCATCAGGCAGAGGGAGAAACAGTGAGTGAGTGGTTGGAATATAATAATTTTCCAATTAAAGCTCGTACTCGGATTGCAGTGAAATAAAACGCGAGACTCAAGTGGTATATTTATGGCCAATACGTGATAATTGAAATGATTTCCAATGTTATAATAATGAGAGCATTGGTGGTTTATAAATAGAGGGCTGCGTGGCGGCAG
>NBZA01004688.1:0-16999 GCA_003054995.1 Aleochara bilineata | reverse complement strand
AGTACAGATAACAAGCGCTCAGCGCAGCGCGTTATCGATCGCTTTATAAGTCCAGCCACGATCCAAGAGCAGCCAACAAACGTGCATCGATAATTAATATTAATTTCAAATCGCAGGACTGGCAGAGCCAAGCTTTCGCATGCAACTCCATCTCCATCTCCAGCTGCTGTTGATTTATTCTAATCAATGGCCAATAATCGAAGTTTATACTTAATTAATTGCGGCGCGACGCGCAATCATTCATGCTTCCAGTCCATTCGCGATTAATAAGCAGTGATAAATAAAATATTCTCTGCTTGCGTTTTACACAAGAACAACTAAAACAAAAAATTCGCAAAAAAATAATGATTTAAATGACATTTCCGGCAAAATACTTTAAAGAAATAATATTATAAGATCAAGGAGAATGCTTCTTAGAGTCGATTATTGTGTCACTACAGAGCACTTGTCCGAGACGAATGCAAATGTAGCTGGACGCGGAATGCGACCGAAGAAATATTCGCATCGAAGAGAATGGCGCACGGAATATTTATTGGGATTTAATTGGATTAAATCAACTTTACGATTGTATCGCGTTTAATGATCGAAGAAGTGCGTAAGCGCGTTATCTCCTTGCATTCATCATGCGCTCGTTGCTCTGCTCGGCTGCTGTTCTATTAGAGACAACATACATACTTGTATATATTTGCTATTCAATCACTTCTTTGCCAGAGACTGGAGAGAAATGGCAAGGAAAGGAAAGGAAAGGAAATCATTTATATTTTACTCCATGTTTCTGTACTCCGTTTCCAGTTAGACCAAGTCAATAAACAACAATTACAAATCGCGGAAAAATGTCCACATATCCACCTATCTGTCTGCGTATCAGCAATGTCAATAGCTAAGTAAGTAGTTAATAAAATGCGTGTGCAAATTGATTGGAAACGCCTCTTGAGTAGTCGCGACGTGAAGCTGCAATTGCACTGCAATTGAATCGTCTCAGGATCAAACTGACGCTGAAAGGCCAAGAGACAAGACACAATATTTATATTTAAACGTTGGCAAGCGCCGTGTTTGTAATTAAGATTAATTGATTGCATTCGCATGCAACGTTCTTCCTGAAGGTAAAAATGATTCCTCATTGCTAGGCAGCTCAGTGCTCGTTCGCATTACGTAATAATCGTGGATATAACTTTCATCTTCAATCAGGCTGAATAAATACCAGAGGATTGAATTGCGGCGGGATATGAAGCGATAATTAGCGCGGAATTAATTATACATATACGCATTCCTTTCTTCGTAAGCAGCGGCCACTTTCGATATTTATGAATAAGTATGTATGTACTATCATGTAGCTGATGAATAGCAAAGTCTAGTCTAGTCTAAGAATAACTGATCGTATTTCATTGATTTTTTGCACGACAGAAACAAGCGGATACATTAATTGATGGATCGCCTACAACTTCTGACCACTACTTTCCTGTTCCTTTCTACAATAGTTTCTCTTCCCAATAAGAAATTGTGCCGTGATGTAATGATACAATGACATGACATGCATGAAATTCCTCCAGTTTTTGTGGAATAGGCGTAAACGTAAATTAATTAAATTTATAATTATTTTAAAATACATAAACAAGGTTGTGAAAGGATTTAATTAAAATTTTAATTAAATTGCTTTGCTTTGCTTTGCTTTCATTTTCTTTAAATTATTTTACTTTACTTAACATGGCATTGCCTTGCATTTGTATTTTTCGGTTAAATTTAGAGAAAATTTATTAGAAGTTATCTATGTTTGTGAGCTGGTTTGCCCATAAATATTACGTTTCTGTCTTGGTTTGTCTTGTCTTGTTTTGTTGTGTCTGTTCAGTTATACCTATTTTTTTCTCAGTATATGTTGATGTCTTTTGTACGTTGTTGATTTTCGATCCGAATTTTCGCATTTTGTTTGCTTGTTTGGCAATAAAGTGAAAGTTTGTTTGGCAAGCAGCTGTGTGGCGAAGGAGCGTAGGCGGCTTGTGTTGCTGCTGGAAGCAATTGATTTCGTTGTTGTTCTGTTCTGTTCTGTCTGAAGTCGCAAGCAAGCGCTGTTGTGTTGTGTTAATTTTTCATGTCCGCCACTCGGAATGGGAACGCGAATACGTCGCGAGCTTAGCTTAACTCCACTTCACCATTTGATGTCATTTCTTCGCCCATACACCCAGTCTTTCAATTGATTCTTAGCAACTTAGCAAGTTAAGTCTCAAATTCGTATTATAAACTGATAACAATTATTTATCACTTACATATAGTCGTGTAGAGCAGCGATTGCAACAATATTGCAATTTCAAATCGAATAAAAGTTGCATTGTACAAGCACAAGCTGAAAACGTGCGCTTGCGCTTGAGTATGTATTTATTACAGTCTTAAGTTAAGCAAATTATGAACTCAAACCATAAAAAACCCAGGCAGTTAAACGGCAGTCAGTCTAGTCTAGTCTAGTCAGCCTATGTATTATAATATTGTGCAGAAGGAATCTCGCAATCAGTAAGCGGTTTCTTTCGCAGCAAGCCTAAGGCAAGTCAAGCAAATGTGCGAAAATGTTGCAACAAACTCGGAAATTATTACCGAACGTGGAATGCGGGCGTTCGCGCCCGAGTTCACCTCTCAACTTACGCCGCATTGCAATGCACTGCGTTTCTTAGTGCGTCTAGCGTCTGTAAGAAAGTCAACTAACTTGGCGCACTTTATAGACTCGCGAGTAAACAGCAATATAAATGGTTTGTTAGCTGGTGCCGACCATCGTCAACGCCATCATCATCATAATCATCATCATCATCAACATGAAGCGAGCGCGAAGACGCTGATTTTTCCTCACAACTCTGACTTGAAAACCCGGCAGAGCTGAGCAAGGAGCAAGGAGCGAGCGAACAACGAGCTATTACTGATATTGCGTTACGCATCGCGCGGATAATGGGAAATTGTTATTGCTACCGACGCTTAATTATCGAGGTGTTATTGCACAATTAGCATTAAGGCCATTTTTGGTCGGCGGCGCGCCGATGCACTGCGTTTTTGCGCACGTTGGGCGCGTTCGCGGTACTTTATTACTGTTGTTTGCATTCATTTTACGTTCACGTTTATGTTTAATTTGTAAATTAAACTGCGTTATTCTTCCTTCTCTCTGTGAAATAAAATCTATAATTTCTCTATTACTTAGTTCTTCTATTGTTTGTTCTACTCAAGTAGGAAACCAATTTTTCATTTAGTTTTCTTGTCACAATCTGAGAAAGAACGCAACGCGTCAGTGTCCATTGAAAACGCCAGCCAATCGCACCAATTTATCTAAACGTTATATAATTACATGGACGGTGACCGTTCGCGGTAATTAAATGAACACTAAGGAGAAGCGGACGAATCTTACGTTCCAAGCGCAAGCGCCAGAAGCTGCAGCTACAGAAGGATCAAGTCCAAGCCAGTAAGTAAGCAAGTGAAGCGCGAAAAGAGACGACTTAAACAAGTACATGTATAGCATCCTTCGTCAAGCTAGTTTCTTCATCGCCAGCTTCTCTCACAATCAAGCAAACAGGACTGGAGCTGGAAGTGGCGTCTATTCATTAGGATTATTATTATTAAAATCATAATTATTAAATTAAACGCGCTCATTCTACTCTAATAATTGCACTTGCGCTTTAACGACGCTTAAAAGTGTTGGTTTTATTATGTCAAGCGAGATAGCACGTCATTCATTCGTCCGGCATTCCGCAACATACGCGCTAAGACTAATTAATAAGTGTAATTGCTAATTAAACGTGTTTCTAATTGAGAATTTTCAATATGCTTTTCATTCATACTCACTTACTTACATCTAGCCAAGTCAAGTCAAGCCAAGCCAGGCCAAGAGAACAGGCGGAGCAAAGCTATGCAAACTTTAATTACTGTCAGCGTTAATTAAACCTCCACTAATACTAATGCCAGTTTACTCGACTCTTAAATTCATGCTTATTTCTATAATAATTTTAACTGGACAAAAAGTCTAAGCAAAGCACACCAGGGAAGAATCAGCCAAGCATATCTTATGATTATTATACGTGTAGATATAGGTATAGGTATAATATAAGTAAGATTAAGAAAAATGCCTTCAAGTCTTCTGAGCCCTATTGGCTTTGTCCTTTCTTGGGCGTCGTTTTGTCGATAAATCTGTTTATTGCGTTAATAAAATTTATTACGCGTGTACATTACGTGCATCTCAAGCGCACCTTGACAGCCAAAACAATTACACTACGTCAGAATATTTATACCGGATGTTGCCTGCCCTACAGCCTTTACTTTCTGAACCTTTACTGCCTCTGACTATGACGCTTTGACTGTTTATCAGAGTCGCAACACTCCTGTTTAAACTTTAAAGCAATTGAAACATGGTTGTCGATTGCGGTTTGTAAGAACACACACGGCAGGCGGCGCTGCGCGGCAAAGACAAAAGCAAAATATTCGCGCCCCCGCACTCGTGCTATGCTCGCTCCCTTTCCGCCTGCTTTAACACGCCAGATTTAATTACACCGCGCGCTTGCGTTTACTTTTATGTTCAGATGTGAACATGCATGTCGTACACGCGGCTGAAACAAAGAAGCGAAAAACTAAACCAAACTCAATCTAGCGAAAGTGTTTACACGTGAATTACGCCACTCGCCGAACGAACATACATAACATGCTAAATTCCGCGTGTGTTATTTAAGCGAATAAATGAACAAACCGACAGCCGAACAATGGGCCTGTCTTGCCTGCCAATGTCCTTCTTCCTTATCCAGCCAGCGACTTAACTTAAGTCGCTTTGTAGCAATTATTAGAACAAATCGCTTCGCAATCGCAAAAATGTCTCTACATTGGCTTATTACTAAATAAATATGATTGCTTAATACGCTATTGTTTATCAACTATTTAAACATATAAAAACGTAAAATTACAAGAAGCCATAGTTGTCTATGCGTGCGCATATAAAAGTGCATATTGGCAATTAGAATTGTTATTAGGGTTGTTAATGAAAGCAATTATGCAGTAAGAAAATTGCATTATGCAGCGTAATGCATGTGCAGCCAGACGAAAGCGAATATTGGATGGAATGAAGCGAAATGAAACGGAATGGAATATTGTCAGTAATCGTCGTTATGATTTATGTTTATGGAAGTGCGCGAAACGAGATTTATTTTGTTCGTATTGGTTTTGCATTAGGTTTCGTGGCTTGGAAGGCAAGGCAAATGCAATGCGTCGCCGTCGTAATATTCGGTGGAAGTAACGAATGGCTGAGAGAGATGCAGGCGCGAATATGAGAACGCAGTCAAGACAGCACAAGATAAAGACAAGCGAGCCCTATGTGTAACATATTAAAATTTACGTATTTAAAATTTTCCAATTGCAATTGCAATAAAACGCGCGCTTCTTAGGTTGGACTGGACTGAGTGAGCATTCGTGCGATTTGATTTATTATCTTGCGGCCGTAAAATGAAGATCATTGTTTTGACTATCTCAGGAGTGAAATGAAATGAAATGAAGTGAAGTGAAGTTGGAGTACGAGTATGTAATTCAAAAGCAAATTGGTATCTTCACCTCTGCAGATCTGACTTGACTTGACTCAACTTAACTTAAAAGTTTCAGTGCTATTAAAATGTTATTTATTAAAGATCAGAGATAATCTAATAAACTAGGTGGTAATTTGCCCAAAAGTAAACGAAAATTAACTGCCCGGCCTACTGTTTAAACTTAAACCCAACCTCAAAGTTGAACTTAAACTTGAGAACTTTTCACACACTTGTGAATTGAATTTGTAATAAGAATAATCATTAAATTATATGCATAACACTAAACGAGCATCAAACCAACGAAGTTTAAAATAATTACCGGTCATAAAACTAGAGAAAAATTTCATCCAAACGTATAAAAACTGTATACATACTTAGCTATATTCTATCATGCGGCAGAAAAATACCTGAATAATTATCGTAAAAACTAATTATTTAAACAATTACCCATCCTGAGTACATATATGTATGCTTTTCTCGAAAGAAATTCTTCATTTCTTAGCTCACTCTTTACTTTATTTCATTTCTTTTATTTTCTTGCTTACGTTGCGAGTGCGACATATGGAAGCTTGTGTTTTATGAGCAAATTAAACAATTAACCGGCCTGAATATAAAAAAACAAGCTTACACACGACTCTCGGCCGCAACTCGCCGCTATCTACAAATGTGTAGTGTAAATTACTCAATGGCAATCTCGTTATGCACACGCTGAAGCATCGAAGCGCGCAGTTTGCTTAAGAAATTAGTTACTTAGTAGTCGTCCATTTCCACGAACTTCTTCTTCTTCTTCTTCTTCGACGACACTGACACTGACTCTGAGTGACACTTATGCTCATCCTCGTCTTGTCCTTTCTTCTAGTTCAGTCCGCACTGGACGTCAGTTGTTTTTTATTTTTTATGCGCTTGCCTTACATTTTATTTCATTTCATTTTGGACATAACATGCAAGCAGCGACAATTACCACGAACTCATAAAACGACCAAATAAAAATTAAACCCGGCCAAAAATGCACGAAACTTTCTGGGTTTTTAATTTGAAATCTTAAGAAAGCAGCTTTAAAAATTCCAGAAAACACCCAAAATTCACACCTGCTCACAGCTGATTCTACAAAACTTAATTAAAACATGATTCATTACTTAATAACCGCTTTGTTAAGCAGGAAATGCCATTGAAAGTCGCATTTGTGCTTGGTTTCAACGCGTTTCTGTGTGAAATTTATGCCAACCCAAGCCAGGCGACAAGGAAGAATTGTCACATGAAACGTACGTAAGTAATATTTTCATGTTAACAATTACGATTGAGCAACAAAACAACAATACAACAACAACAACAGTTCTTCAGCTCGGGTACAAGAACGATGCGAATAATTATTATTATTACTCGTGTTCCCGTACTATTCTAAGTCACTTGCGTTGCCTACAGTTCAGCTTGGCTTAACTTAAGTTAAAACTTAGGTGAGCTTAGAACTCAATGACCCAAGTAAGCTTTATGATCATAAATAAATGCGTGTTATTATATTGAATCGATCAGAGCGTACGAGTATTATTCACGTTGCACATTAGTGGACGTGAACTCACAAAGAGGCATTATTAATTACCCAGGCTTGGCGCACACAAGCGATTTTGATTAATTCACAGGCAATTCACTTCACTCGCCACTTATTGAATTCGCCGCTGCGATTTTAATAAGAAATGCGCATTTTCCCAATAGGATGATTTATTTATAAATTTTCGCAGAAACCATACATTTTTCAATAAGACATGACAGCAAAACTGACTTAACTTAAACTTAAACCGTTACAGTTACAGAGGTATTGTAAGGTGAGAATGACGCATCACTTAAAGCCGAAGAAACAAAGCATTATTAATCTGCGTTTATTGAACGATTGAAGCATGTAAAGTCTTTCGCATTTATAGGACTTTATATGGAGAAAGAAGCACGCACGCACGCCACGCGGCTGAGGAGGAGAAGAAAAAAGCGGTGATCGGCGATAAGCGATGACACGCCGTTAAGCTAAGCGGCAAACTTGATGTTGATGTTGATGTCGATGTTGCAATGCGTTTTGTTCTTCTTAATCGCATCTCATTTTCGGCAGTCATTTAAATATTCAAGTGTGTACTGAACTGAACCGAAGGCCAACTCTTCAACTCACAATAATTCAGCAGTGTCATTATGTACAATGATTGACCAGAGAGGATAAAACAAGCAAAATAGTCGCAAATACAAAGCCAAGCCAAGGCAAGGCAGCTAATTGTAAGCAAATTGCAAAATATTTTATAATTCAACGAAAGTAAAGTAAAAAGTCCACCGCCAGGGCGGTAGTGCGGTCATTATGAAGTTATGAAGCTAACAAAAGGCAAGTACTTTTCGTTCCGTTCCAGCCGAATTACGGATTATCGTATACATATAAACCGAGATAAGAAGCACGCCACAAGAATACAATAGCATAGGGCCGAAATTGCAGCAATTTTCACATTAGCCATGACGTCACGGGAGGCACAAGCAAGCAAGCAAGGCGTTCATTTATTATCGAGACGTCAGTGCAGGAATTTCATTCTTTCGCCGCAATGAATTCAAACGTAAAGGAAAAAACAAAGACCAAATGAAACCTTTGATGTTTTCTCATTATAAAGTAAAAGCTTAAAACTTGGAATTTAACTTGAATTTGATGAAAATGAACCGGAAATCATCAAATCGCAAAGACCGAAGTCCAAAGACCGAGGATGATTAGATGCGATGAGATGAGATCGAGCAACTAACGTACGAGTAATGGCTACTGCCATTGGAGTTTTGATTGACATGTTTTGTGTGCACGAAGTAAATAGTTCCGGGTTGCTTGCTTATACCGTGCTCTGATCAATGATTTTCCAATATAACCTCAATCCTTACACTGACTACTCTACAGTCTGGAGTAACAATAAGCTAATTGTAAGCGCCGAGCAGATAAAAGTGTGTGCACGAATAATCCATGAGCGAGTAATAATAATAAGTTTACAATTACAAGCGGCAAAGGAATGTACAGCAAGCAGGAGGGAGTGTGCGACCGGGGGCAGAATGCGGTTGCGCTGCCTACACCTATGTAAGTATGACTTAAACTCAAGTCATACTCAGAGCCAGGCGAAGTCAGGAGGAAAGAAGGCAAAGAAATCGCGACGTGTATTATCGTTTCACTCAGAACCAGAACGAAAGGCCCAACGACCGAGAGCCATCGAGTGATAGGCCACGCAATGGCAATGGCAATGCAACGCGATTTTATCTCGCGCACTATCTGCCTTTATAAGCACATATTATAAGCGCGCAGTGGATGCGGTAATTACTCTAACGCGGCCCTCGGGCTCTCCCGGTTTGCTTGGTGGCTGCATCTTGATCGCAGAACGCACTCGCCATTCAAGAGTGCAGCGCAGCGCCTTCTTCTTCGTCTTAGTCTTGTGATTTCGCGTTCGCACTGCGGATGAGCGAATGACAGACAGACGGGCAGGCGGACAAATACGATGAGTTGCACTGCACTCTGCTTGCCTTTTGTTACCCACAAGATGCTTTTCTTAGATTCATAAATAAATACCTTCAGGTTTTATCCTATCCTATCCTATCCTAGATTACTCACGTTCCAAAGACATCTACATGGACATGAACCTCACCTGTAACAAGAAATATTTCGCATGTTTTACATAAATTCTAAACAAGAAGCCAGTCAGTAAGCAATTAAGAGAATGTTAAACTAGAGAAGAATTCGTGGATTTTGTTTGTTTTACGACTGCCTATGCAAATGAAGCAGGCATGGCATAGCATGGCATATGAAAAGATTCATTCGCGTTTGCAATAAATTAATTCGATACAAGTGCGCATCGCACCGCATCGCACCACTGAAGTTCCATCATTAATAATCAAGCGTGGACTAATGGCCTAGGAGAGTAGAAGAAGCAGGCACAAATTGCCCGGCAATAAAACGAGCTTTTTCCGAGTCGCTTCGCGTCGTCGCTTAAATAATTACCTATAATATAAAAAGGCAAAAGCGAAATATCTATCAAACCTGCGCCTGTGCCAGTGCCTGCCTTTCAACGACTCTCCTAATAGAACGTAAAGAGAGGCGAAGGCGAATGAATGTTCAGCGGAATATGTAAATACGCTATAAAAATGAGCATTAGCTCCGAAATAAATGCGATTAGATTCTATTAATCTGTCGCTAATTCATTCAATTCCATGCGATGCTTGCTCGATTTGGCCTGGTATGTTGTTTGGTGGGCTGCGGCTGTGCTTATGAGTCTTGAGTGCACAATCTTGTGTGTAGCAGGGATTATTTATTTATGATTAAATCGAGCGATACTTAGGTACATGAAGTAATTAAGAAGCGCTCATTAATTAATTAGTAATCAATCATACTAATCTCGTGTTCGGTCCTGACAAGCCAAGCCGTGTTTAACCATGTTTGGCAATATGGAAATAAAATTGCTGCCTGTCTGTAATCGCAATCGCTATCGCTATCGGAATTCAAGTCAATTGTGCATTGACTTCTGCGCGTCAAAGGCGAGATTTAAATACAATTTGCATGTTTGGTAAGTATGTTAATTTATTCCACGTCGAGGATTCGAGTAGGCGGCCGACGCATTTCAATTAACCTAAACGAATAGCTTATTTGCAAATTATTCTGGCTAATTATTGATCGCCGATCATTAATAATCGCTCAGTTGCACTTGGCGACAGTGGTCACCTTTCAACTGAACTCTCATTTGTTAATTGAACAACTTAATTATCATTTATTTATCACAGTTTCAAGAAAATCAAACTCGTACAAAGAAGTGGCTTTATTTGATAACTTTATCGATCATTTAATGGCAGTAAATGAGGAAAGAGAGCAAGCTGAGGTAGTGAAAAGGTGTAATTAGTGCACAGCAATACAACGACAGGAATACAGACACAAGCATCAGCGCAGAAGAGTATAGCGGTCAGCCAAGTCCAAGAAGAAGAAGAAGAAGAACAAGACGCCGTGCAGCGGCCGTGTCGTGGATGGCCAAGCACAGTAGCCGGATAGGTTGGCCACAAATTAGCTTATAAACGTAAACGTGATACATCGCCGAAGATTATTGTGTGTTCAAAGAGGCTGTGTGTGCAGCAGTAGCTGAAAATCTTTCAATTCAATTCAATTCAATTGATTGCTTGTTTTCTTTTAACAGCTTTCTTAACTTAACTGTAGTTTTAAACTTGCCAAGAAATTGCCAATAAAACAATTTCTTTATTCATTAAATACTCAATTACCTGCCTGGGACAATGGTTAATTATTAATAAATCCATAATCAAATCGTACATAAATTAATTAAGCAAAAATTCGATGTATGTATAGGCAATCAAATCAAATGCACACGCAGAACTAGGAACAAAGTCTATACTTAATTGAATTTAATATGAAATATCTATCATATATAATATTTATTCAGTGTGTGGTGGAGAGGCGAGGTGCGCCTGGCCTGGTATTGTATGCGCCTAAGCACAGACAATAACCGGCCTACATTTGCATAATTTATGCAATAATTATTATGAGCCATTCAAACGCGCCCCATGCAAATGCAATCGAACAAGACACAAACTTATTATATGTAAACAAATATTAAATTAAATTTATTTTATCTAAATATTATAATTGAACGCATGAGCACAATGCGCAATTTCTGATTATTAAGATTAGATTGCGGCAATAAATGCAGTGAATGTGAGTGCAACAAGTACATACAACAACAGCGCAAGAGTAGAGCGATTACGATCCAAGCAACGATAAAATAAATTCATTTGATTCATTCGATATTGCGACATCGAAATTTATTCGTGTTGGTTGCTCTCTGGTCTCTGGTCTTCTTCGCCTGCTTGCAGTGAAGCCGCCTCTAGATAGAGTCAGAGTCTCAAGTCTATTGCAGTAATTTATTATGCACGCGCGTAATTTAAATGTGCAACTGCAGTCGTATTAATGTACAAATAATTGCGATAGAAATGTATAAATAAACAATAAGGCTAATGTTTCTTCTCTGCACTGCTGTGGTTCAATGCTAACAACTCAACTGCATATGATACACGTGTGAGAAAAATAAAATCGCAAGGATAATATAGGAATTAAGCGCGTCGCGTGGGCGCTCATCGCGCACATATTTTCTATATAATTCTAATCGCTCGACTCGACTCTACTCGACGCGGCTATTGCGATGAAAATAGCAATAAGTAATGAAATATATATGCGCCTAGACAGCCTCGGAGTTCATATCTGTTGTTTATGCCTTGTCTTGTCTTAGATTAGGTGTTGTGTCTCAAAGAAAATGAAGAAATTCACTTCAGTTAAGCGAATTATTCTTGGTATTCTTAGTACACTAGGAGCATTATTATTACTCTCGCATTGTACACCGAAGCCCTCTTTAATCATAAGTCGTACGCAGACAAGGCAAAGGCAGGCTCTTAAAGGAAAACAACTGTAGCTCAACTGCAATCGCAATTGCAATTGCATTGCCTTGCAGGATTACATTCGCAGACATACCTACATTCGATGTCTATGCCTGCAATGCATAAATGTGTCAGACCGGCGCCTATATTAGGTGATGTAACTGAAATAAATACTAAGGCCGACCGCAAATGCGAAGTAATACAAGTAATGTAACACACAAGCCCAAAGTAATGCAAATAACAAATAAATAAATGAATAAATGGCGTGGATTGCAGTATTGCTCAATTGCTTCATCTACAGTTCGAACGGCTAACAGTTTAATTGAACAAAACCGTCGGTAATAACAATAATTAAGTATTTATAGGAAAACCGCATACCGTAATAGATTAATAATTTAATTTGCATTCATTAGCCGCAATTAACGCTCTCATTAAGTGATTTTTTTGTTTGTTTTAAGACAAGTAAATGAAGCGCTACTTAAAGAAGAAGAAGTAAGTAAAGTGAAGAGAATACAGAGAAAAGAAGAAACGCAACCGACCAAAAGTGATTTGATTGTAAGTTGTCTTTGTAAATCTGAATCTGGTGACCAAGGCACTGAAGAAAAGAACCAAGGAGAAGAGAAGAACGACCACCCAAAAAGTTGTCTTAGATTACGCTACAATTCGTCGGACATTAGTGTATCATCTAACTGCACTTGCTCTTCGTCTTCATCTTGGACGTTCCTCAGCGGTCTTCTTCACTTGCTATCGATACACGTCTTGCGCAACGACTACTCTACTTTAAGTCAAACGTCAATCGACCAACATTAAAATTTAACATTCAAAGCTTTGAGAGAAAAACAAAAAGCAAAGAAAACAACAAACAAGAAGAAAAATTCTCATTCCACTAGCGAATTTGCATACATTTTGTCATTAACCACACGCAAGAATACAAGAAAACCAGCAACAGCAAGCATTGGTGATATATTCGTGCACGGCGAAAACGCCCCTAACTAACTAACTTTTAGTTTTTCTGCATGGCATGCCACGATGTTCCTTGGCATTGTTACCTGTTACCTGGACGTAGACGTGTAAAAACGCTGCACGCTTATTGAGAAAATAGTCAAGCCTTGGACTTGACTTGTGCAGTCAAAGCCAAGCCTGAATATGGATGGCTATGAGCACAATGACGAAATTTTCTGGGAAAATATATCGGCGTGCGATCCTCGGAGAAAAACGTTAGACGCAGCAGCAGCAGACCACTCGTCGCACAATGCCGAATCGCCAAGCGGTCGGTGTTTATGTATGTATAACAGACGTAATCGCTTATGCAAAAACGTTTTCCTGGCGGAGCTCCGCGGAGGAAGATTGAGCCTCGAATGCACAAAAGATGTCCCTCAAGGCCCACACGGTCAACAAGCGATGCGATGCGAAGGAACGTGTTGGACAAACAAGCGGAACACGAATGCGAATGCGAATGCGAACTTCAGGTGAAGCCAAAGCAAAGAACGAAAGCGTTACGATTTTCATGCAAATTGCTTAATGCGCGCTCGCACTCTTCTCGGAAATAGTTGCGAGCTTTTTGTCTACCTCACCTCACAGTAATTACACGTATTATAAACATAACTATAATCTACAAAGGCATTTCCACAATACCTAGTCGACTGCTTTTGATCGATCGAATGACGCACAATTAGAAATGCATCTGAACTTGGATTGAAGTTTGAACAACTGAACAACGTCAGTCCAGTCTGCAGGTGAATTGCATTGTGCTTGGAAAAATATCGCAAATGCAAAACCAATTCCGATTCCCATTTGCCATACAGCGTCGACTGGGCGAACGCTCTTCTTTCTCAATGCGAAGCGTAAATAATTCGCGCCCAACAAAGGTAGAACGAAATGTGAATAGGAAGAAATATTCAAACCCAACGCATTGCAGTGCAGTGCAGTGATTCATTTCATATTTTCAAAAAGGAAATACACTTCAAAGATGGCATGCGTTTTATCACCAGACGCAAGCACAAGCGCGAATTTCATCTTGAAAATTAACTTTTAATCCACCGTTGGAGGTGCCGCGACGCGATCGCGGCCGTGCCGAATTCACCCGCCCAGACAACAGAAATGTGACGTGACCTTTCGGCACTGCTTTATGTTCTTAATTATTTTTCGAGCACGGCGACGACGCATTGCATTGCATTGCATTGTCGTCCTCCGCTTGAACGAAAGAAACAAAAAAAGAAACACTTGATTGCGTCAAATATCTCATTAAATAACAAAAATCTTAATGCGCGGCCGGCTACTAATGGATCTTTTAAAATTTAAATCATTCCACTTTGATTTAACATCACTTACACGCATGTCCTGGCCGACCTTTAGCGTCGAAATTCATTTATTTCAGCCGTTTGCTCAATCAATGCTTGCGCGCAAGCAGCAAGCGTCGAAGCTGATAAATTACCGATTCGAATACATCATTAGAAAGTAAATTAAGGCGACTACGACTGACTACTTGCTTGCATGCGATTAATGACAAATGATTTATCCTTTGCATTAGCACTCAACACATGTGTCAAGTAGGCAACCAAACAAGCACAGAACAAAAAATATAATAATGAGAGCGCAAGCCAAGCCACAAACGTGAACGAAAAGGAAGCAAAACTGAAAAATTGTCAATTATTTTAAATTTATTTGAGTGACCAATCGGTGCGTCATCGATTCCATTCGATTCGCTTGCTTTACCTACATATACCTATAATTATGCCCAGAAATAATGAAATGACTCGGCGCTTGCAGCTTGCTTCTCAGCAAATGATGAAAAAATGTGGAGTGGAGTGGACGTGAATGTGGATGAAGACTTTTCAACCACTTTGCGTGTTTGCCACCAATCCAATTCCAAACTGCAACTGCGCCGAACTGAGCTGAACTGCACAGAACTGAACTGGTTTCGTATGGGCAACAATTCAAAACCTCCGAAATGTCTATACTTTTAGTATATGACATTATATTAAATAACTAGTTAGGATTGCATATAAATCGACGCCAAATCGTAACTTTATGCAAACTAATTTTAAGTCGGCAAACTTTTAAAGAATTCCGCAGAATAGCATTCTATTCCTTCCTACTTACCAATCTTAAAGCTCGAAAAGAAGTCAGAAAACTCACCTGCAACAAAAACAAAACCAAAAAATTAAGAAATGTTGAATTGCGCATGATCTAACAAGCACGCACTTGACTTTAGAACTTGAAACCTGACTGAAGTGTTCTACATACATATGTACTTGTATATTTCAGAGATAGAAAAGTTAATGTTAAATTGTTTATTAGGCGAATGTCCTGTGCCGGCGGCGGTTGAGTAGTAACAACGCAATAACGTTTCATTTTCGGCTTTTTTAGCTTGATTCAGCCGGGAGCAATGCATGCACAAGTCCCACGCACGTACTAATTACAAAAGAGTTAAGTTAACCTTAGTCTTAATTCAAGTCTTTGAAGATCAAAGCAACATAGTGATTAATGCACATATGTATACAGGTATATGTACGTCTTCCTTTGTGCATGCAAGATTAGCGTATGCACTTACATATCGTGCATTAAACAATGAACAAATATATAAATGGATTGATATAAACAAACATGCGCAACGTGCGCGTCAGTCGCAAGAATTAATCATCAATCGTGCGGATGCCCACTGAGATTCACCGGTTTTTGAGGAACAGACCGACCAACCGATCAGGCCTCGATGATGCAGAACATTGTACGCGCAAGACACAACGCAAGTCAGTGATCGCGCATACAAATCAACCAAAAGTTAAGCGATGCATCCGCTATGCTATGGCTATGCATATGGGGCAGATAAATTTATACGAACATCAACCACTCGACGGCATGGGCATGGGCAAGCGCAAGGGAATGTCGAATCGAAATTGAAAAATTAATCTACGGCTTGCAAGCGCAAGCGCTTAAGCTGTAATTTTTAATATTCATGCAATTTGCAATATTTTATTGGGCATCACCTACATACTACACTACACTGAATCCGGCACCCCATGTCGATTTTTAAATCAGTTTTTTCCTCTTTCAACAAATCAAAATCTTGAAGAAAAAAAGATTCAGTCTTCCATTCCAAAGAAATATCAATTCCATTCATTTCAAGCTGATGCACTTGGTGCTTGGTGATGGATCATCGTAGATTTCATTAATCACACAACGATTAATAATACCGTTGCTGCTTTACTCGATTTCATGTTTTTCCACAGCACGCCAGACCGCAGCAATGCTTAATTATTATCAATAAGCGCAGAGTGCATTCAGACTTGGCATTCACGTGTGCATCATCTATTAATAATATAAATAACATTAATAATGTTGCTGAATGCGTGATACTCGCTCTTGTCCAAGAAAGACGAAGCCAAGTACAAGACATCAGGAGGAAAAGAGCTGAAGAGAGAATAATATTCAAAACGAGCCAGAGCCAGAGCCAGACTCCAAGTGCTGAAGGACCTGACTCGACTCTCGAGCGCGAATGATAAAAGAAACAAGGCAAACACATTAATAGCAATACCGATGGCAATGGCAATGGCATTAAACGTACACACGCAGCAATCGAACGAGGAAGAAGACGCGGACGCGGACGCGAAGAAGATGATGATGAAGTTGAAGTTGGAGAGCGCACCGAAGGACTGAGTGAGTGAGTGAGTGTGAGTCTTAAAGGCATACGCGCTGCACATAAACCGTTTGTTGTGTTTGGCTTCAAGTGAAGTGGAAGAAGTAGAATGGGCCGAATGGCATCTGCAACACCACTGCGTTCGCGTCCGTCCGGCTACACAGTGCCTTGCAGGACCTCGTCTTACATTGCAATGCAATACGAATAAGAATGAGAATGTACGAGCAGGTTCTTCTTTCAATGATATTACTCGTATACGAGTGCATACCTGCATAGAACGAACACTTTACTATGAGAATCAGAAACACCATGTGTACGTGCAAAAATCAAAGAAAAAGTGACTTATCCTTAAAGATTATTATAAATTGGTACCAAAATCATTGGAATACTAGACAAAATTTCGAAAAAAGTC
>NBZA01004670.1:0-100955 GCA_003054995.1 Aleochara bilineata | reverse complement strand
TGGGCTTTTATAATACGAGTACCTTGTCGGCCATTTGAAATAATGAACAATAATGAAGAAGATAGAAAATTGCGATTGCGATTGCGGCTTGTCGATTAGTCAGTGATAAAAATATGTTTTATGTTGGCGGTTGTAACGAAATCTAATAAAGCTGCCACGTCTCGCCGACTTTATGCCTCTAATATATTTGCTTGATGGTCGTAGAAGACGCCGGCAGCTCCTGAATGGGATGGTTAAAAATTATTGCCAATATGCGTCGCGTCGTCCATGCGTGTACCTACCAATTACTTTGCAAATTTATTTTCACTTTCCTAAATGTCGTTTACTAATAATCATATAATAGTAGCAAGCAATTTCTGCCGAAAGCATCCATAAATTTAGGCGTTTTTGTGAGAAACGTAGCTTGGTGGTAATCACAAAATCGCATTTAAAATAGGAAATTTCGAGATCCTCAGAAAGGCACTGGACTGCATCTAATGCGAAGACTAAGTGCCCGCTCGCCAGGTTGCATTAGCCATTCTGATTCGACGCCCGATGCCCAGGCACGCAATATCCATCCAGGCCCATATAGGTTGAGCGTGAAGCATGAACAAACTGCAGAGACTGCTTGCTATTGCTGCAGGAAAAGCACCGCTCAGCCCGGCAGTAACGACACATCCTCTTCGTTCGTGCATGGACGTGTATCTCCTAAGCTCCAAACTCACGTCTATTGCGAAACAAGCAAGCACACCAGAGCGAATCCTTTCCCGGCCAAAATTGTGTCCTTGTACTTCATCCTCCCCTGCAAGTGCACCAAGCAAAGGTCGGGAAATTCCATGTGAGAACCGACAGTTGTTCATTGTATATTATCATCTTACATTAAGGAGTTGCACTGAAACTCAAGCGCAAGCTGGGCGAAGCTCAAGGTTCACAGCTTTCTTCTAAGGATTTAAAAACACCTGCTTTAATTACAATATTGAATTAATCATTGTTCTTTATGAGTATACTTACTTGGAATTAAATATGATATGAAATGAACCAGATATAAACATGAGATATGTATGTATTCAGCACTAGAAAGACGCCGTAAATGATGTTTTGGTTTGAAAACCACCGGAATGTTTGATGTCTGTCTGAATGTTATTCATTTTACATTCATATTGTGGTCTCTTGCAACTGCTGAATATATAATAGTAATGCAGAAATAAGTTTATAAAACAAACTGCAGACGACCACCAGGATCTCTATTAAGTTCATTCATTTCATATAAAATACGTACGATCCCAAAGGAGAATGCGAATGCAAACAGGCTCCTCGCTGCCCATCGATGGCCATGCGCGCTTTATTCGCGATAAATTTAATAATAAATTTATTTGTGCCATACGCCATGCCACGTAAACTAATAGTAAACGTAAAAACGAAAAATATGTTGCAAGTAAAAATATATTTCGCTGCTGTCTCTAGCGTTCGAATAAAATACCTGCATCCGATATTCCAATATTATTTATCTCATGTTTGTTCTTATGAGAATTCTTCACTGAGTGTTTCACTAGTCAAGTAATGACCAATTAAATTTAAAACTGTATCCAATGATTTCATAATTAAATGAATATTTAAAAAGCTTATAAATTGAAATTGTTTTAAGTACTTTAAATGTTCATCAATAATTAATAAAACAATTGATAATAATAGCAGAAGCATCCCCCATGTACAATAATAAATTTTGCGCATTGGCATCGGCATATACAATTTCATAAAGCAAAACGAGTCGCAGGAATAAATCAAACGCGGCCAGACGTTTCACTGGCGAGTAGAAAATGTGCATTTCCCGTTGATCAATGTGTCCTGCAATTCCTCCACTTCCGGCGGGACTCGGGCTTGGAAGTAAACCTGTTATACGATCTCGGCGTGAGTCTTGCGCTTTTTATTATTAAGCTGTGCACTTTTTCCCGACGCGCCCGCCGCCACTCCACTCCACTCGTTACGCCAATATGTAGTTACGCGTCGGCGGCACAGCCGAAGACGAAAACGAACCGGAGGCGGCGTCTTGTATGTATTTTTTCCCGTTCGTTTGCAACGTTATTTCTCCATTTGTGGATATTGGAAAGTAATGATTCCTTTTGAACCGACATCGAAAACGAAATTAATGAGGTAGAGTATTTCGAGTGGAATTGCATCGCGAGCTGCTGCTTAAAACCCTTAAACGCAAAGCTCCTATTTATTACGTTCGAAGCAGAAGCAGAAGCAGGAGTGTTTTCACATCGCCATTCATCCCCCGCGCTCAAGCTCAAGTGTTTCACCCCGTGTGCACTTTACTTGTGTGTGCACTTCGCTTAACATTAGTGGGAAATGCAGTTTACTGCTCTGCTAAAAGTTGATGTACTTGAATGATCGATGCATGTCAACTCTTTCACTTTACTTTAAACGCTTCGCCTGCCATTAAAATATGCACGCAAAAAAGAGAAATTATTATGTTTGCTAGTGTTTTGCCGATGGTGGAAAAATATTTTTCGTAAAAAGCACTCTCAGCTAGTTAGTCGATCACATATCCAATAATCTAATCATCGAAGGCGCATTTTCACAGAGAAATTCCACACTACTTCGCCTGCACGCGTGCTGAGTGAAATGTTGTGCGTTCGACAGGCTCAGGCCCATCCGCAGTGCTCGTTTTTCTTCTGCAAGCCAGCCAGCATCTAGCCGGCTACCCGGCTGGCAAATCAAAGGAGTTAGCAACCCGTTTCGTTTCGTTTCGAAGCCAGCACAGCACTACACTCTGTTTTGTTGCTCTTTATACATCAGCGTATAACTCATCAAACATTTTCCTAGACGTTGGTTGTCTGCTCGTCGAAACTCTTCCTTCCACGCTGGGCTGGAACTGGAAGTTACTTTATAATAAATGCAACGCAGGCAGACACAGGGCTGCGTCTAGTTTTTATCGGAAATTTGCTCCCTGGCAAAGCGCACTTTCATTCGAGTGGCTCGCGTGCACTTTCTATTCATATCATAAGCGCGTTTGATGCACATTATCAAAGCGGCCGGAATGTGTTTGACCACGCGCAAATTCAACGAAAAATCAGTGTTCTTTTCGTGGCGTGTGCCCTGTGCCTTTGTTCAGCTTATGCAGCGTTTCGCATTAATGCCGTATAATTGCAAGCATTCCCTTGATACTAACTCAGTCGCCTGGGCGGCGATCAGATTTATGTAAAGTTGCCGTCCTGATGAGATGAAATGTTTGCTTGCGCAAATAAAAATACAATTGGCTCAATCGAACGCAAGGCACAGCGCAGCAGAGCAGAGCTCAGCGGCTGGAAAATCTCCGGAGTGCGAAACAACAACGAACGCTTCATGGATGGCAAGCAAGCGTCCTGAACTCGAGGAATAAGGGCTTGTTTTGCTTCAGTTCGACTCGGCTGTCTCTAGTCTGGAATAGAAAATACGCTTACGTTGGCTTTCCGTCGAAATTGGAATGGAACGGCACGGAACGGAGGCGGTAATCTCAATAGACTTTAACAGGTAGGAAAACAATCAGAGGGCTTGCATAAAATATTGATGCAACAACTCCTGATAACCAGCATTATCCAAAAATAAATAACCGTCAAGCCTGGAACTTAATGTGGTTTTTCTTGCTTTCTGAAAGGGTAAAAGAGGCTAAAAAAGTTTAATTGATGGCACCAAACTTATACCTTACTGATTCTTCTTGTTCTTCTTCTTCTGGTCTGGAGCAAAAACCAATATGACTTGGAAGGCAAACCAAACTTCTGGCAAGACGCCTTGGCTTGCCTTCCCTGCCGAAAGCCGTGGATCGGCGCCCGCAAGTTTATAATCATTAAAAACTATAAATTACTCGCATTTTACGAGGACGTGTAAACGTCGTAAAAGTCGAACCGAAATCGTTCTTCACTACATTTTGCTTAGTTAGTATTATATTATGTATAGATTGCAGCGCTCTTCCCACTTGCAGACGCTTTGCGAATGGCGAGCAATGACTTTATGAATTTTGTAATAAGCAGTAAAGAAAATCATCCAGCAACACGACGAAGCGCAAGGCAAGTGCAATGACTAGTTGAAGCTTTCTTGTAAACAGCGCGCTCATAAAGACTCATAAACTCTTTATACTATATTGACGCACAATAACTATCATAAGATTTATTACAATTTCCATGCAATTTTCTCGCAAATATTACACAGCTTTCCAGAAAGCTTTAAATTGTTTTAAATGCATTCTGCAGTGCAGTGCACGTTCGTGAAATAAACCCTGCGACATATGTGCGCATAAAAGAAAAAGTTGAAGTAACTTTCTTTATGCGGCGCTCTTTCTATAAAATTCTTATTGCCATTTCTGCAGTTTCAGTTGTTGCGCTGATAATATTTTACTCAAAGGAGTGCTGCTGAACTAAACTGAAAGCAAAGCAAGGCACGAAGACTTCCTTCAAGTGGCAGACACACCCACGCTGGAAGTGCAACAATAACCCGCAGGCAGACGTTGCATTTAAAGCGTTACTTCACTTTATTACACACGGGTATATGTTGCGCAATAGAAAACCGCATAAAAATTAAACTTCCGATGCACTTGACGCCATTGCAGCAATTTGTTTTATGCCTATGCAACCAGGCACATACTTTTATTCATTTTTCCCTTTGATTACACAAACTTTCGCTGCAAAACTGATTGGAAGCGTAAGCGTTCGTTCAAATTCTGAATTGAATTCGAGAAAATATTTCTCCTTTATATTAAATTGTTGCCGGAAGCGCGCAATATACTTGAAATAAATACAAAATACAGCACGAGCCAACGCGACAGAAACAATTAACGAACAAACGAGTGCCGCGTTGAACTTAAATCATATCGTCCTTTCGAGGCAATACATCGCTCGGTTTTATTGAGTTTATTTGGGCGCTAGCGCTAGGCAACCAACTCTGAAAGAAAACACGGCGTTTCGTACTAAAAACTTGCGAATTGTTCCAGCGCGTTACTATTAGCTGGGCTTTAATTAAATCGTTGTTTTCTTTAAAATTAGCAGCGATTCGAGATGAATGCCTGCGAGTCTCGTAGATATTCATTCGAGAACTCTGATGAAACTTCCTCAGAACAGAGTAGAGACGACTGAAAGGAGCTTGTAGTTTTACTCGCAGACCGGAGGGTATAAAAAGTTAAATGAAGACCCTCGGAATATTTCATTTACACAGGCACATCCACATCGACGTCGACGTGGGCGTCGCGACGCGCTGGGTTGGCAATGCCATCAGCCATCAGCGCCGCGCGCGCGAAGGAAAAGACTTCATCATCTTGGCTAAAAACTGATTACGTTTTCGTAATGAACTAGCTTTGCAGCGCGCTTATAGCCCGGCATTGAGTGCTAGCGGAGACACGCCGGCATAAAGATTGCACTAAAGTTTATAATCGCGAAGAATACGAAACGCGAATTGCACTTAAGATATTCCTCTGCTGCAATGCAACAAACAACAGTAAAAAACGCCAAAGAGTACAACTCTGTAATCAACTCCACTAATGAAACGCCAAGTGCCAATGCACTCTTATTTAATATATTATATCACCGTTCACTTAATCATTCAGCATATGAAAACATACCGAACTGCTATCACCTCCCGTAAGTAAAAAGCTTTCTTCTTGGACCTGCGTCTACCAAGGTGAAGACGGAAGCAATATAACTGCGTTTTATGAAAAGCCATAAACTCACGCGTAGGTACAAGTGAGTGCGCCGAGCCGCCGCCTGCTCCTTGGGCGTACGTGCAAAGTAAAACGCGTTTTGAAATTTGCTCCTTTAAACGCTCCATAAAAGCCCATGGGAACATATTGTTGGCGCTCGAAATGCCATTAACAGGCAGCAAATTAATTCGTAGGTACGTGTCTTAGAAAAGCGATTTGAGCGCGACATTATAGCGACGAAGATAATTAAGAACGCAACCAGCATTGCATTGCACTGCCAGCGCTTTTATCACCAGTTGCAGGAGAGGTGATCACACACAACAAAATGAAATCAGCGTCTAGCCGGTGGTGGGTTGGAAAAGAAAAGCAGTAACTTGTAAGCCAACCGGAGTTTCAGCATCGTCGGTATATCAGCGATCGTCGGCTGCGTCTGCCCTGCGGCTACAAATCCGTTCGCTGGCACTTCGCAGCAGTGCGAGCGCAAAAGTTATGAGTCGACAAGACAAATTCAGTGCAAATAAATAATCTCCTCAAGGATAAAACAAGAATCAAGCCTGGGAAAACAAGCTGCGCTCTGCTGCTGCTGCTAGTGCTGCGTGTATGTGATTTCGATTTGCAGTGGGATGCTCTTAAAGTTGGAAAAGTTTGCAAGCATCTCGCCTGCAACTAACGAATATCACTACAGCCTCCATCCACCTCCATCCCTGGCGCTGCTGCCGTCGTTCAGTGCTATTTACTATCATCGTCTACCTTGTGTCGGAGCTCGTTCTCGTTTACGGTTGCAATCATTTGGGTTTTCCGTACATTCGATGACGATTCATCTCGCTAAACTCCGACTGCACCACGATAAACTACTTGGAATCCGAGGAGCGCAATTCGTCCTCCGCCTGCGATTGCAGTTTAAACGCATCCGCTATCCTCCGGCGGCGCGCGTGGTGCGCCTGTCGATAATTACACAAGTTGGAAAACTTCAATTTCCAATTAAAAAGCGCCGCCTACACGAGTTTCCCTCGACTTCTTCCCAAGTTGCAACCGCTTCGTGTATTCTTAAAGTGTAAAAGTTCAGAAAGCAAGAGATTATTGTACAAACCCAACCATGAGATCAAACGCAGTGAAACAAAATGTAGTTACATCTATTCGATCCTTGAACAAACACTATTCCAATTAAACTTGTCTCGCCAGTACAAATCATTTGAATATTGATTAATAACCAGAACGTTTGTATTTCCCTTGTGGTATTGATCAAACAATATTTACCATAGCTACCCAGTCCTCCAGAAAATGGCGCCCAATGAACAGCATAAAAACAGAAAATCGCAAAATTTCGTTCGAATCGATGGTGTTATGTACGTATAATTACTATAAACTGTAATTATCACACCTAAAAAACAAACTTTATTTAGCAAAGAACAAATCGCAAAAGAAAAACTCACCGCAGATCAATTTCTGGATAAATACGGCGCCCTTCTGGATTTTGAAAAGGTAATTACAGCAAGGACTCACTTATTTGCGAAAAAGTTTCCTAATTAATTCACGTCATTTAAAAACGCTTTCGTAGGAAAGATCTTTTAGTGCGCTTTAAAACTGCGAGCGAACGCTGTAATAAAAACGCTTCGTGTAGCATGCACTTCTGAAAACTAAAATATAATAAGGACAAAGTCGCCGCCGCAAGGATAACGTGGCTTGCTCCGCTTTGTCCGGTTTGCACCGAACTTAAAATACGTCTCGCAAACTTTTCCTACTTTTGTTCCCAAGACACTGGCTGGCGAGCGTAGACAACTCGCTTGCAAGTTATGTCTAGCCGCCCCTTCAGCTCCTGGCGCATTACGTTTTTTCAGCGTTCAGCTTGATAGTTCAGATATTATGTGACTGAGTGCTGTACACTATGAACTGCACCCACTTACTCTGCTGTGCTCTGTTCTGCCCCACCGGCGACGAATTTATGATAGTTTAAGTTGTGTGCAGAATGAACAAAGTGTTTAAACAGACAAGCTGGTTCGGTTGGCAGTCAACCGCCCCCCGTGTGAAGAAAACTTTTATCTTTTATTTGTGCGAAAATCACCGGACATGATGGTGAAAGAACGTGCCTGAAAGTAACTTTCTAATTGAATTTCTATTGCGCGCCCGTTTAAATATTGGCGGAAACTTGTCATTACGCAAAGAATACCGAACAACTTTTTCCTCTTCTTTTTCCCTTCCAGTCGTCGTTCCCTTTGATGGGCAACTCTGTTCTTCGTTCATCAGACATGCGAAGCAATCGTCTGACTGCGGCGCTTTGTTAGTGCGCTCGCTGCTTTGGCTCAGACGGCGCAATGCTAACAGATTCCTGTCTAAACTAAAGCCGTGAAATTGCATTGCAATTCGACACGAATCATCGATCAAAAACATTCCGATGATCAATATACTATATCTATCGGCAGGACGTGCACGTCGCGTCATGTTCGCTTCGCATCCGCATCGATCGCGGCTCAGACCAAAGTCGCATTCGCTTTGTGCTAAGAATTCCTCCTCTTCTCCTTCGGCATCCGATCCATCTCTCAGATAGATAGATATTGCACAAGGCGAAGACGTACACGTTCGTCAAGTGCAATTACGCTTTCTTTGTCCGGCGTGGCGCAGCGGGCGCTGTTCGTCCTGTGTGCACGCCGCAACTCAATCGTGTGTGCCTTTCTTCACAGATATGTTGCGAAATCGCAAAGGAAGAAGGAATCGACGCGAGCGACTTCAGACGAATGGTAGAGCGCTGCTGCACACGGCGCAAAAGACACCAGGCTGTCGGCGACGCTTCGAGGCTGCCGTCTTCCGGACCGATGCCCAGGACAACTACAGGTGCTGCCATCGCTTTCTTGCATCCATCATGCCTTAATGAATTCTCAAACAAACGCTTCTCAAGTGTAAGATGTAACACTAACGCGCACTTTTTTCCTTCTATTTGCCCTTCGCTTGGCTTCTTACCTTAAAAATCAAATGTATTCTCCTTGAAAGTGCGCACCTTTGCAAAGTGAAATAAATCTTTCAGCTTCAGCTTCTCCGTCGACAGCATCTCGTATTCGCACTCGCCTTTAATAACATTAAGCTGCAAAATTAAGTACAAAAAGTGCAATATAAATACGCTACGCTGTCGGTTAGAGGAGAATTTATGGCGTTCCCAGCGTGGCTGGCTGCTAATGCTAGAGAAGCCCCCGAAAGCTGCAACTTTAATCGTAGAAGCCGATGCCGCGCGAGCACAAAACGCGCACAATTTATGTAATCATATACAACACCAATGGAGATAATTCAACCGCAGCAACAATGCACACCAAGTAATCAAGTGCTAAACTCCGAAAGTGTTGAGTTGTTAGATTAATTAACACTTCTTACCGCCACCCTCACCAATCGAAAAATTAATCTCACCGACTCCACTCCACTCCGCAGCAATCGTAATCAAGCCCGGCTTGCGGAAAGTTATTGCAGCCGGGATTGCAATCGCATTATGCGCGTGTTGTTTCCTTCTTCGCTGGTGCATGAACGTGCATCATCCTCACCTGTCGCCAAACGAGTATACAGGAAGGAAGGAAGAACGAAGGCGCAGCGCACTTAAACCCACCCGAAATGCTCCGCATCCCGGCACCCACTGATTCTAATTACGCATTCGCGGTGCATTCGCTTAATTAATATACAGCCCCGCAGATATGTAATTGCAGCACAGACTGTCTTATTTATAACGCCACCGCCGCCGCCAAGCAGTGCTAAGCAATTCCATGCTTCGGTTGAAGCCTTGGATTTCTACCTTACCTCGTAGGAGTTTTGTTTCCAAGTCATAATGTAATTATACGTCATATTGCAACCTCGAGGCAACGCCAACGTACCTTATGTTTAAACTCATTACCTTTCCTTGGTTTTATTTCTATTGCATTTGTAGGTGAGGTGGGATGGCGTAGTGCAAAACCTGAACTCAACTTGGAAATTTTTGGTCCTCTCTATCGATCGCCCAAGGAAACCATGGAGCCTATACATCCACGAACTCACTTCATTATTTTAGGATGAAATCATTCCTGGGGCGAAATAAATGCGTACTTACTTTTAGTTTTATGGCTGGGCGAGATAATGCATTGTAACGACCGGCGTAATGCTCGCCAGGATAATTCAAAACAGATTAAGCGTATGCAGAACAATGGATGAAAAACTGCTGGACTTTCCGCCCAGCTTGAGATTACCGTCGTCTGGCTGCGACTATTATATTATACATATTCGTTGTCTGTGGCATTTAAATTAAACCTGTTACACTTCGAGTATTAATTTGTGTTTATACCGATCGCAATTTAAGCTTGAGTTATTCATTTACTATAAAATGTATTATACTTATGACAACCTTATAAATAAATTCTGCACCATAGAGCAGCAAGGTGTAAGTTATACATTCGTGAATACTCGAGCGTTCGTTCAATGATAGATTTTGCATAAAGCAAATAAACAACGATTGAATATATGCATAGCAATATCTGCTATTGATTTCTCAGCCACGAGAACCTGGCTGGAGTCCGGCATGTAGGCTTCTTTCAGCATCGTTGTTTTGCATCGCAAGACGAAAAAAACAACTTGATATTCAGGTGTGAAGCGTATTTGCGTTGCTGCAATAAATCTCCCCCAAAAGGGTACGTCCGAGTCCTATGCAAATGCCTTCTAGTGCGGCAAAAGGCATTGTAATGCATGTAAGTAAAGCGTACGCGCTCGAAATGCACGCTTCGTTCTGCTCCTGCTGCTGCCTGCGCTGCGTCTGCTGAAGATGAACTGTGTTGTGAGTTCGCACGAATTCGGATGTGTTGTGTGTTTATTCAGTCCCGGATTTATTTAGGCGTTCGCAAACGTTTACCCTTGTTGGTTGATGTTTGGACGTTTGGGTTCGCCCAAAAATGTAATTAAAAATTTACATTTCCCGCTTCTGCCTTAATGAACTTTCCTGGTGCGTTAGCGTCGTTATAAAAGTGAATAAAAAATAGACGCTTCAGGATAATTTGACAGCTTGAAGGTGAACCAATCCTGTACAAGAGAATTATTCGTCTCTGAAATAAGTCCTGCCTGCCATCGTTGGTCTCTCCATTAAACATGAGTTCCTACATCTAAATCGCGTCTGTATAGCGCATAGTTTCGTTCCCAAGGACTAGTTGTAAATTGGGTATTGTGTGAACGTGAACTTGATGGTTTACCAAACACTTGAAGACTTTACCATTATTGCAGCAGACACTGGAATTATGCAGATTGGAATTAGATCAACATCTTCATCAGGTTCTCTACCTCATTGTAGTTAGATGTAGACGCAAACGAACATACTACTACGACACGGAAAGTTTCAGGAGTTGGAAGATAGTTTCCGGAGAGAATTCATATATTGTAAAGTATTATAAACCGCTACTTATTCTATTTAGTACCAAATGTACTATGTTTGAATCCCGGCGGCAGCTGCTCTAGCAATACTAGAGGACTAACTTCAACAGCGACTAATTCATCGTTGGAAAGCCAGTCTAAATGAAGTAAATGCTATAATTAAAGAAAAAATTTAATACTTAGTTATAAACGACTAAATTATTTTTTTACCTTATATCTTTTCTTAGCCTTAGTTATGTGTGTGCATTGCGTATCTTCAGTGGAAGCATTTGTCTTGAGTTTTTTAACAGGACTTTTTGCTTCTTTATCCTTAAAAAACAGAAGTAAAATAATATTGTATATTGCAGAAAGACAATCTAAGTTTCTGTTAATAAAATACATATTAGTAGATCAGAAAATATATTATATGAGAAAATGTAATAGGAAAAGTTGATAGCATTTGGTCAAACAATTTTAATTAAACGCTGCCCTCGGACGTCCGGCATTATAAAATGCAAAAGCTGTGACTGGCGAGACGGCTGATCCAGGCTCGGGCAGGACGAAGCCGAGCATGTCATAATGTTGACCATGGACTAAACCAATGGATGGCTAGTTAAAACTGACGCGAGACACTGTTTGCGTTTCCCTTATTCGCTGGTAGAAAATTACATTTTAAAATGCATATGGGTGAACGAGACATTCTTGCAAGTGCGACCTTCAAAAGATATTAAAATATATGAAGAGCGGCGAGACGTGCACCGCTGGTCATTGAATTTCCATGATGAATGGCAAAGCCAGTCTGGAATTTCCTCGGCTATTGTCAGAGCCAATGTACGCAAAAATGACATGGATAGCATTCAGAAACGGACATCACGCGCACACCAAATATGACACGTCTCATCCCAAAGTCCAAACCATTTCCACCGTTGAGGTAACATATGCGGAAAGCCGAAAAAGCTGACCACTTAGTCAAAGTCATAACCCACTAGTGTGCCCACCCAATACCTCTCCTGGTCTCGCGTACGCCAACTGGCCCGACTACTAAATGCAATACCAGATCCCAGCCGTCGATGTCGCAATGTGTATTTGCAACATATGCAAATATGCAATTTCCATTTCGGCTACCAAACTTTCCAACTTTTATCAAGAGCGCCCACCGCTCATGCGGTGCCACTAGTCGCTAGTCACAGTGTAAAAACAAGTACGTACGTAAACAAATGAAACCCATTTGCATCACCTGCGACACTTCATACACTTTTACTGTAAAAGCCAATTTAACGATGTTCTATCGGCCCCTCAAAAAGTTATATTTATCACAGACAAGGCTTTTTTAATAGCCAATTTACAATAATTAAATACAATGGCAAGTGCACGCGTCTGAATTGATAGTTAATTGTACCTGCAGCGCGATTAAATCAATTCTGCGGCAACAATTTAATCAACGTCAATCTCGCCAGCACCATTGAAATATTGGCCCATCACCGGTACTTTTTTTTGTTGGTGTTTTGTTTTAGCATTGAATGACATTGTCCCGAGTTCTCCAAATGTTGCAGTTTTACTCATTGAAGCGATTACGTGGCGTTTCATATATGTATTCCATACAGGTATATCCATCAATGTGACAAGCCCTGCGTGATGTGATGTGATGCATACTCGCAATGCGAGGCACAAATGTCCGTCGCAAATTTTTTTGTCTTTCGTCTTTGTTTTCTTTTTATGCAACTGCTGTCTGCCTACTAGTCGCCTTGTTCTGAATTAATACGGGCGCGCACATCGCACACTCGCATCTGCATTGCAAACTTTTTAAAAATAAACCAGCACTCCAGCATATGCAGACACGTTTCTCTGCGGCCAAAAAACGATTCGCAGAAGAGAACAACTCGCAAAATAACAACGGTCATGTACACGGAGGAGGCAAACAAACGGGAGCGCGCATATTTATGTGATGCACGTCGTCGCATGACTTCTCCGGGCGCGTATGGCAGAGATGCACGGATTTCAAGACGTCACCATCAGATAGTATTAAAGCACTCAATCATAACAAAACAATAAAGGTGCAGGCGCAACTGCGCTCCTTGTTTGCCCAGCAGCCAGCCAAACCCGAGCCGAGTGTCCTCCGAGACAATTTGAACAACATACAAACTGACCAAAAAGTTTTCGCTGCCATGCATATTATAACAGACGTATGCTGAATGCGCGCTGTTGTGTCGACAGATCTTCATGCATTGTGCAGCACGACGATGCATCGTGTGCATGTGCACGTATGATAAAGCTGATGCTTCTGGAGAACTCATCTGCTCTTCTTCATATTTGTACAACAAGACGCCAGTGGTGATCAATCATGAGAACGTCACACAATTTTAAAATCATGATTACTCACAGTTTTTACATTCTTCTTTTTGACTAACTTTCAGTAAGTTGAAATTTACATCAGTTCTTCACTATCTATATGATAGCTCAAGGCTATCAAACATGTAACAATGAACGAACAAGAAATAAAATAAAATCGATGATCATAACAGGTTCGTCCATTGATGCCGTTAAACTGCATTAAATCCTACATTGTTTTGCTCAATTTTTCACCAACCTCTGATGAAAATCCCCTCAGCTCATAACGCGCGCACCAGGAATTAAGCTCGGTTGGTATGTGAAATCCAATAAAGTGCTCTTTTAAATACATCTATTAGATGAGATTTTTAACACTTTTTGCACTCCTGCCAGGACGTAGAGCAATAATACGAAGTGTATTAAGCCCAAAATCTATTATTAATTCGTTCGACGATCTGAGCGCCTTCGCCGCCAGGCTGCGTCCTAGGCTTTGATAAATTAAAAAGTAATGCGGCAATTTCCGATTGGCATTTGGTATGGTATCGGCAGCGTCACATACGAGCACCACTCGCATATTTCCATCGTACTGGAGTGGAAGAGGCAACAGGAGCCGTGGCGGCAGCGGAGGCGGTTGGAGCGGATAAGGATTTCTGATAATTGGTTTTCGAGTTTTCGGAGCGTGTGTGAGCGCGCTTACCAATGTGTGCATTAGCCGTTAGCGCTAGACGTGGCGTAATGTAATGGTTTTTCCAGCCGCCTCCACCACAGCGACTGCCGCCGTCACCCCGCCGTCGAGTAACGGATATACCTATTAAACGGCGCAATGTGTATTCGCGATCTCACAATCCCCTCGGCGAACTTAAAATAGGCATTATCGCTCAGTTTTAATGTGTTTGTTCACGTATTGTTGAACGTGTCGCCTACTAGCAAATGTGAATGCGACTGCCACCGCAAGTGTGTACAAGTGGCTTGCATAGAATTGAATCTACAAGAGTTAAGCTCCAGAGGCGGCAAAGCGCATTTGCACGCTGGAAACAGCAGCGGCTTTGCAATGACGTATCGCGATATCATCAATTCCATAATATATCACTGTCCGACCGTATAGTTGTTGCGTCGGCATGTCGAGACACCCTTTTCGCCTTGCCTTGCCCTGCAGGACTTGCACAAACCGCAGTGCGCTGTGCTGGTTCACCGTTTGGACCATTTATTGCACCGCGTCGGTTGTGCCGGCGAGAATGCACGGCTTGCCGTTGCCGCCGCCACCACCGGCGACGTCGTTACAATGCCATCATGCGGAGGCGTAAACCAATCCAGCATATGCTTTTGCAAGCGCACAAAGAGTGTCTGCGCGGCAGTGCAATTGTGTATGTCCCAGCCCAGCATTGCATCTATTGAACGCCGCCAACTATTGCAGCAACTACAGTGATTAATTAACGAGTCCGTCCTTCCCGCAAATTTGTTTTTATCCAGCACGCCGGTACGCCATTCTAGACGGTAATCACTTTCTGGCGATAAAAACTTGCATGCATGTGTAGATCAATATGGCACGCAAAATATTTCGTTATTACATACGCAAAATGTCCACATTCTTGTTGCTAGACATTTACACAGAATTATTCTACGCCTGATGTTGCAACGGCACAAAAAAAGTCGTATAAATTTGCTGGCGATGAAACATGTATTGGAAATATTCACCTACCTTATCCTTATTCACAATTATGATGCTGGAATCGTCGTGGAGGAGAAGAACTTTATCGTTCTGCGGATCGAAGGTGACGTTGCGAATTGGAAAGTTTCGGCAGAGTGCTTTGACGTTTTTCGCATCCAACGCGTTAGAGAAGTCCGTAAGTTTCCGCTCACGCAAGTTGAACTCGGAAATCTGCAACAATTTGCATAAATTATATCAACGAAATGTACATATTCCGGAGAATTCGTCTGTTCCTTGTTAACTATATGCAAGCGCGTGCACTTTCGGCCGGGAGCAAAAGGCAAAACCGATAGAGTAACAAGCGGAGGAGGGACCGGCTTTTAATAGTTGGCAAGCAGACATTTCGAATCCCCCAAACGCGTTTACTTACTTTATGGTCTGAATATGCTATCACTAAATTCATAGTTTTGGGCTGAATACTAATTGCGGTCGGATTGCACGAGTACTTGGGCAGCTTGTAGTAAAACTGCCAAGACTTGTCGCCGCTGCGATTTAACACCCATACAGCGATGTTCCCTCGTGGGTCACCCGCGACAAGAAACTGGCCGCAGGGTGAACATGTGAGGAAGGTGACCGTGTCTTTTATATCTGCAACATAAAATACAGCTCATTACTGCGCGACACACGCTGCGGTAAGATCGTAACTCACATTGGTCACTTTGAATGATTTGCAATAAGCTGGCTTCATCCTTCTGGATTTTAATCACGAGGAGTGAGCCGTCTTTTAGAGCGGCAATCAACTGCTGGCTGTTCGGGGTGAACAATACATTGTTGCATGAGGCACTTAATTCATCGGGCAATTCGCACTGAGTGAGTTGTGGTTGCTCGCCGTCAATGTAATGAAACTTTAAGAGACGCAGGATACTAGACGTGCTGTATGCAATAAGCTCGCCATTCGGACTCATCGAGCTCGTAATGATGCTTTCACGCTTAACACCACGGTCAGTCCTGACTTGACGCTGAATAACTAGTAGCTTTTTAGCTGATTCATTGACATTTAACATTCCACCAAACATATCCTTCTCTTTTTCCTCATGCGTACCCAATTGCCAAACTTCAAGACATTTCGGATACTTAAGTAGAATTTGGCGCGTTTTGGAGACGACTTGAATGCAATCATTGGGCAAAACTGGAGGATATTTCACAAGCGTTTTAGGAGGATGATAACTGCATGCGAGATATCCATCAACGCCACCAGAATACAAACGATTCGCGCACAATTTAAGAGCGCGCACGTCATGGTCGTGAACTCGTCGCTGTATACTTTTCACCCATTTATAACAGTCTGCCTTAATAGCAATTCTCTCATAGCTTACAATATTCGAATCGATTCCGCTGCAATTTAAGACTTGCTCATCTTCTGATAGGCACAGAGATAAGATGTCAGCACGGTGTGATTGATAACTCTCAATATAAGCGCCTACTTTGCCGTCCCAGAACGTTAATTTCCCCCTGGAATCTCCGCTGACTATAGTGAAATCTCGAATTACTGCTAGACACCATACAATTGTTGGCTTATTCGCTTCTACGCGGCCAGTGGTCATCTTGTGAATGGCGTGTCCAGTATTGACGTCCCAAATACGTATGGCATCCATCCCGCCGGATACAATAAACTTTCCAGTAGCATCATATTTAATACAGAGAATTCTACCTTCTTGCTTGTCCAGAAACTTGTCAAACATTATTTCATCGCCAGTGATATTGAATATGTTTATGTAACCCTGTTCAGTACCAATGGCAAGATTGTCTTGATTAGAATCCAAACAGAATGCACTCTGACCAGTCACACTGGTACTAGCTTTAATTCCCAATTGTTTTAAGTCATATTCAATCAGCATGGAATGCAGACCAACGCTGAATAACCTATTGCCAGCCCATGCCAACCCTTCTATGCTGTAATTGTCGGTTGTTGGAGCAATTCGCTTTTCCAAAACAGGAATATGTTTTAGATTCCATAGTTCAATTGATGCATCTGACCTATTAATTGAGAAAATTTTAGTTAAACAATATTCAAAATATTGAGGTTATATACCTTGATACTGCCAGAAGATGAAGAACTTTATTGTATGCCATGCAATACACTGCTTTTGGCTTTGGCTTATAAAACCGAACATTATGCACTTTGCAACTCGGCATGTTAATAAGTTAATTAAGACAAATAAACAGTTAAATTAACCAACCATTCATTTCACGTGTTTTGTTTTACCCACTAGAACTCACAACGCCAAGTGAAGAAAAGTGAAACTAGGAAAGCATATCCGAGGTTAGAGCGCCACCTACTGATGAAATGTTCTTTAATGTCGGTTATTGTTTCTAACCTTAAACATTTGGAAAACGTTCGTGATAGTTCTTTTTAAATTTTCGGAAATAACGCTATATGCGTTATTACTTTATTTAAAAATGAACGAAAGCGTCAATATATATACTAATGATAAAGTCAAACGCGTAATGGAAGCATGTACTGGCTTACAAGATTCTAAAGTGAAGGTGAGACAGGAAAGTGCGGAAAGACTATCGGATTATTTAAGTGAGCAAGGTGTCTTAAACCAACTGGATAAGTACTCCGATCTGTGGATTACTCTCTTCAACGTAGTAAAAACTGCACTGTACAGTGTAAGTATAAGTATGTAAAGTCATACCAGAGATGGTAGTATAAATTTATTCCATTAGGAAACGCAAAAAATCTCATTGAAAGAAACGTCAGGTAAAAATACGACAAAGGAAGGCTGTTACGCTAAAAATTATCGTGATTTACTAGCAGTTATTGTGCGAGAAGCTAACAGAAAAGGTACACTTATTTGTAGACATCTGAATCTTTAAAATATATTATTTTATATTGCAGGAGCAATCATTTCTTATAACGAATATATGCATTATTTCAATGATTGCATTCAAAAGACGTTGTTTAAGAAACTTTGTCTGACTTCTTGCTTAAATACGTATAATCACAGTATCTTATCCAATGAATATTATTGGCGTAATTTAACCATAGAGGAAGTTATTGAAGTTTTAAGAGTGACCAAAGAACTTCATAAGTGCAATACTCCAAAAGCCTTGGGTTGTTATGCTACGTTGTTAAGGATAGGGGTGAATTATATGATAACACCAGAAATTTTGAATAAAGAAATTGATTTTATAAAATCAATTATAATATCAGTTCAATCAAGTACTGAACGAACATTGTTGGAGACAGGGGCAGAGTTGTTTCTAATTTTTTGCCAAGTTTGTGGTACTATGTATAAGTCGTTGTGTTTGGATGAAGGAGAGGATATTATAGGACGTTTGTTCTGTTTTTATCAACCGTATGAAACTTTTGCAATACTACGGGTTTGTATTTATTGTTGTTTTTTACTAGCAATTTAGCAATGACTCGAAACATTTCA
Source organism: Aleochara bilineata (assembly GCA_003054995.1). NCBI lineage: Eukaryota > Metazoa > Arthropoda > Insecta > Coleoptera > Staphylinidae > Aleochara > Aleochara bilineata. The sequence goes on along the minus strand of NBZA01004670.1, from coordinate 82,546 downwards.
GAAATCTCTTTTTTATTTGATGGAGCTTCAATTGGGTTATCATACGGATTTAAAAGAGTATAGTATGAAGTGGCAGAGTATTCTAGAGAAAGCAGGCAATTTCTTAAAAGGTTTATTGGAGAAAAATGATTATTTGTTAATATCTAAGCTTAGCACTCAAGATATAAACCCAGAATTTGTTTATGTTGCTGCCGAATGCTATGTTCAGAGTTTAAAGTTTCCTGAAGTTATGGTGGAAGAAAATCCATCAAAACGTGCAAAAGTTGAAACAACCTTTTTGAAAATATTACAGAATATTGAAGAAAATATTCGTAACAAATGGTTACTTCTGTTTTCAAAAATACTTGAAATTCGACCAGAAGTTATCACTGAAGCTTACTATGACCGCCTTGTGTCTTTTCTTGCACATTACGTTAAAGATTCAAAATCTGCTACTTTACGTGATAGTGCAATGCATTGCCTAAAGAATCTTCTAAAAATTGAAGATACATTTTATACTGCCAGTCGCTTTGATTTGGAGTGGATGTCCATATTTAAATCAACAGTTCGGTAAGTTATTGAATATATTTGTATGTTCATTACTAAGTTTTGGCATTTTAAGGACGCTGGGATTGAACCAAAATGTCTATGAGAGTAATGAAATTATCCGAGAATTGTTAAATAGAAAACAAGCACTATTCAAAAATGACTCTGATATATTATTGAATTTATACATCACAAATACTGTCCGTATTTCTTTGGATGCTGTGTTAACTATTAAGACAATTGGTAGCATTTATAATATTTTCTCCAATGACAGCAAAAGCAGTTTACTAAAGTATATTATTCCTGAGAATATAACGGCACAAGAACATTTTGAACATTTTTCACATCATGCAACTGCGGAAGTTGTAGCTAACCTTACATACAAAAATTGGATTAATAGGGAATCAGAAACAAAAGGAGCTATTATGCTGAATACCGAACTGGCCTCACAGTTACTAAAAGTTTTGGACAAAATTGCAAAAGATTTGGAAAAATGTAGAAAATTGGAACTTTTGTTACACTTTAGCCAATTTTTGCTTGGATTACTGTACGAATATCGACAATTGGATGATGTGGAATTTAGGCATAGCATTGAGAAAAATGCAAATTTTGTTGTGAAAGCTGGTTTATTGCCTCGATTATGTGCCTTTTTCTGCGACTTCAATACGTGTGATGCCCAGAAGGGGATTTCTATTTTGAATTCATTTTCGACTTTGTTAAAGTTTGATTTAAAAGTAAATAACATCGTTCGGACAAACATTAATGAAGAATTGCTTCTGCAAATTTCATCGTGTTATCGAGATTTTGAATGCGATCCTAGTAACACCGAGGATCCAAAATTTATATTGAAAATTTGTCTGATTCGCACATTATCTGCTTATGCATTAAAGAACCAGAATGAAATGGAAACGTCTGTGAAAAATGAACTTTTTAACTTTGAAGATTACGATATATTTGTCAGCGAAGAATACGCCCACGTTATGTTTATATTGGAAGAATTGTATGATCATGAAATTCGGTTAAACCAAGACCATTTCATGGAGATTTACAAATGGTTTCAAAAAATCTGCCAACATTTGTCGAAGGACTATAATGTGGTTTTAAAAGTGTTATCAGTTTATAAAAACGTTCTACGACTTTCGATAAGGAAATATTCTCTCTTCGTGAAATTTCTAGAGCTTTTCTATTCACTTTTCTTGTCACGGCATAATTTTGGTTATAAAATTCACTTAGCTTTGGCAGAATGTTTCGAATTAATTGCACAACTGGACACAACTTTTCAAGCAGGTATTGTCCACAAAAAGCATGCTATTTTACATGCCATTGAGTTTTTAAATACGGATTACCCGGATGTTGCGAAGCTGATAGTAAGTTCAATTGGGCATATATTTGATCGCAATGATAAGCGGTCAGAAGTGATGCAGTTAAAGATTGATATTCTAAAAGAGATTCGGAACAAGTTGCAAGCCAAACATGCCGAACTGACAACTAATAACTCTGATATGTTTTACCACACTGCTATGGATCTCATGACAACAATTGTAACTTCATCGAAGAAAGATAAGTTTACGAAGATTGCTTTATGCGAATTATTCATAATGTCGAAGAAGTATAATATTAATGTGGATTATCTTCGACAAGCTCTTGATACCATTAGAAAAGAAATAAAATCGTTTTCATTAGATGAATACCTATCTGTATTATTTCATGCATGGATGAAGCATTATTCCATTATGGAATTTCCATGTACTCTTTTGAATTGCAACGATGTGAAGGAATTCTTCACAAAATATATTCAGTTATTCACATCACTCAGCTACAAAAACTATGAGCATCAGTTTGAACTGATTTGCAAAGAGCTTGATTTAAATAGCACTGAATTGGAAAAACTTTGTTTTGCTACTTTAATTGCCAAGAAAATTGTGAGCAAAGTCCAAGGTACTGAAAAACCTATACCAGTTTTTACGAAAAATGCAACAGAATTACTTACTTCAAACATTGATGATGTCTTGATTAATATCCTTCAGTATGTACATGACAAGGAAGACTTTCAATTATTATTTGGACTCAGCACTTCACCTCCTTCCGGGGATGAATCACCAGTGCTTAAAAGAAAAGACTTTCAAAATCAAATTATACAGTTACTATCCCAATACTTATACGAAGACTTCTGGGAGTATTTGTATACTAATCCTCTTAAACTGCATAGTGTTTTATTAGCGCTCAAGAAAAATATCGCTTTAAAGTCGTCTATTGAAGATAAATTAATTGAATTCTACCGTTATGTGATCTTCGTCGAAGAACTTACTGCTCATACTTTTGCTAAAGCGCATATGATAAGATTTATAATAAGAAATGTTATATACTTTCTTATAAATTTGATGAAACACGAAGGCGAGTCTTTGGAAAAGTACGTCTTGAAATATTTGAAAAAATTCATTGAGTTTGCAATATCTGACACAAATGCACAGTACTTTGTTGATTTTCTAATTATTACGTGCTCAAGTGTGATGCCGTTTGCTATTCAGGATAATAAAGATGCGTTGGAAGTGTTGTCTACTATCATTTTATCAAATAATCAACATATCGTTGAGCGATTACAGTACTTGGATCCTTTGCCATCAATGAACGAGTATGTAGCTACGTTAAGACAACAGCACTTGTTGTTGCGTGGAGAAAATAACAGCTTGGAAAATGAAATAAAATTGTTCTTGTCGGAAAAACAGTTTAAAGGATGTCGAACGGAAGGTTTAATACATCTGTGCCAATGCCTCAAATCAGATATATCTGGATTAAAGGAAATATATTCAAAATTACATGAACTTCGTGGAGTTTCATCGAAGGACAGTAACATTCATGCATTAATTTGTACACTTGTGGAACTACTGAAGACTAACGATGAACGTGAAGCGGCAGAGGCTTTACGTTGTCTTGGCATAATTGGAGCCAAAGATTTGACCACTTTGGTTTTAAAGTCTGAAGCTACAAGTTTGAATAAAGAAGACACTCCATCACTTATCTTTCTGAAGAAAGTAGTTGAATATTTGGCCGAATATCTGGTTGATTCTGATATAGAATTGGCCAAATATGCAACTGATGCTCTTATAGCATTAGCAACTTGTGAAGAGTATATGAGTTTGAGCAAGTTTTGCAACAAGTCAATACAAACCAAACTATTTCCTTTTTTGGGAAATACGCAAACTGAAACTTTGTTTAAATGTGTACCAGGAGAGATTAGTACAGCGTTGTTGGACCCTACACTATGGTGTCCAAGAATTAAAGTGACTCACGAAGAATGGATAAAACGGCTGGTTATCCAACTTTTAGAATCTTTTGGCGAGAATGATTTTATAAATTGCCTAAAGTCAATTGCACAGATAAAGGTAAGGATAATTTGTATGAGTATATCAATTATTTATGATTGTGTTTCAGGCTGAGTTTGCTGAACAATGCTTTCCAATTGTTTTAAGTTTATTCTTAGATATGCCATCGACAGAATGGTTATCTTCTGCTCTCAATCAATTTTTCAAATCGCACTTAGATAATGTGAATATTGGCAATTTTGATGCTTTAACCATGAATAAACTTTCTGTTAAATGTGTTTTGAATACTCTGCACTTTTTTGAACTGTTACGAACGAAACAGAAAATAAGGTGAATTAAAGTTTTATTATACATTTAAACCTATTTATAATAATCTATAAATTATATTTGGTTTAAGATCTGATATCGATTTACAAGTTTGTCTAAACTATCTAAATCTAGCAAAGGCAGCACAATACTGTTCTGCATTTTTCACAGCACTAATGTATGCGGAAAAATGGAACAGAAGCAATGTTGAGAATAATGTTGATGTTCAAGACTTGAGAGAAATGAAATTAATACTTAGTAAAGCAAGTTGTACCAACTTTTTATTAAGTTTCTTGGTTTAAAGTTTTTCATTGCAGGCTTATATCGCATTGGGAGATAAAGATGCGCTTCATGGTGGATATCTTTTTGATGACAAAGATCAGAAACAAGTAGCATTCTTTGATAATTTCACTTCCGACTCGTCGTTACTTCATCGAGAGCTAAGTTTTATGCATTCACTTCCTGAACTAGCTAAAATCTTGAAAAACTATTCAGCGTATACTTCCGCTTGGGTAGTTTCTCAAGAGCATGATATATGTGATGAAACTCGTTACGAATGTGCATGGAGATTGTCAAAATGGGATTTACCAATATCTGAGAATGTACACGGTTTTGAATCGAACATCTTTGCCTTGTTCAATGCATTTAACAACAGGGATGATATGAGTTTTAATAGGTGGTTAATCAAAGCACGTAAAGAAATAGCTACCGACTTGAGTAATATTAGTCAAGAGAGTTGTATGAGTCTCTATGGATATTTGTCAAAGCTGGAGCGTTTACAAGAACTTGAAGACATACACCTTGAACTTGAAACACCGATGTCTATTAAAACATTATTTCGAAATTTTAAGAAAAAGGATGAAATATTTACAGATTTTAGTTATTACGAACCACTTATGACACAGCGAATAGTAGCCTTTGGTCTCCTTGAAAAGAAAAACGTTGAAAATGCATCAAATATTTATAACTTATTCAAATTAAATCTTGCGCGTTTGGCTTGGAATGAAGGGAAGAAACATATTTCACAGACTTTATTAAATGACTTGCAGAAAGTTCAGGATGAAGATGTTCAAGTTAATGCTACTCTTCTTGAAGTACAACTATCGTGGAAGTCTATCCATAGCATTCAAAAGTTGAAGAACCTACTTGACACATGCACAAACCCAACGAAATTGCGTGCAGAATTATTGAAAACATGTGGAGAATGGGTTGCTGAAAAGAATATGGAACCTCCGAAATCAATTATCAAAAATTATTTCTTACCATGCTTAAAAATCCAAAACGAGTTAGTCAAGAAACGTGGAAATGACATCAGTGCTGTGTATTATGTACTAGCGAAATATGCTGATGAGAACTATCAAGCAATAAATCGGCAGATTAAATCTCCCGAGTTTGAGCAAAAACTAAAATGCATTCAAAAACTTAAAAGTAGTTTGCAACGATTCCAGAATTGCGGAAATAACACGCTTGATATGAAAAGAGCTAAAATGTTCCAAGAACGCGCAATACAAAATGATGAAGCCGAAGTCGCAAACAAAGAACATGAATTAAGTACATTTCGGAATATTGCATTAAAGTTTTACTTGTACTTCATGCGTGGCAGTGATAATGTTCAAATACAATTATTCAGAGTCTTTGCATTACTTCTAGAAAATAGAACTAACGACAAATTTGTCAAGAGCATTGAAGACGGGTTAATGGAAATTCAGTCTTACAAAGTGTTGCAAATTCTTCCACAACTTGTGCCACACCTTTCAACTGAGGATGATTTATTTTCTACAATTATTCGAAAATTAATTGGTAATTTGTATTGCAACTAATTGTTTGTTTTATTTTTATTGTTCTTTTATATATTTTTAGAAAAATGCGCTATGGAACATCCACATCACTCAATTCCTATAATTCTTTCAGTTTTGAATTCAAACATGGATAATAAATACTTGAAGAACAATGTAACTTCTTGCAATGAAGCTCGAGTTGCGGGAGCAGAAAATGTTATCAAACAGCTGAAAAATCAAACAACATTAGCTGAAATTATTAAACAAAACCAATTCCTTTCGGAAGCAATTATAGAATTGGCGTATCATCCTCGCTCTGGTAATCAACAAATTCACAAAATTCCGCGAAGTTTAAAAATTAAATCGATTTCCAACTTTACTGAATGCATGATGCCAACCTGTATTTTGCCTATACGATCCAGTGGGGTTTATAACGACATTGTTGGTATATATCAGTTTTCTGGATCTTTTTCGTCAGTTGGTGGTATTAATTTACCCAAACGTATTGAATGCGTCGGAACTGATGGTAAGAAATACTTGCAATTAGTAAAAGGCAACGATGATATGCGTCAGGATGCTGTGATGCAGCAAGTCTTTGGGATGATGAATGATTTATTGCGAACAAACAAAGAAACTAGGAATTTGCAAATTCGCACGTATAAAATTGTACCATTCTCAAAATGCAGCGGTTTATTACAGTGGGTTGAGAATAGTCTTCCTGTTAACGAGTATTTACAAAAAGCACATATGCAATATCGTCCCGCAGATATGAAACCAGAAGTTGCAAAATTGAAACTTGCTGAACAAGATCAGAAGAGAGGTAGCCCTGAGGAGCGTTACAAGTTATTTTTAGAAATATGCTCGTCAATACGGCCGATATTTCACAAATTCTTTGAAACAAACTTTTTGGAACCAACTCAATGGTACGAAAGGAAACGCGCCTACACGGAGAGTATTGCAACAAGTAGCATGTGCGGATATGTATTAGGCATCGGTGATCGGCACCTGTCGAATATACTTATAGATGAGACAACGGCGGAAGTGATTCATATTGATTTTGGAATTGCATTCGAACAAGGACGTATGTTACCTACACCAGAAGCAGTTCCATTCAGATTAACCCGGGATATTGTGGATGCTATGGGAGTGTGTGGTGTCGAAGGAACATTCCGCCGTACTTGCGAGAAGACAATGGATGCGCTGCGTCGAAACAGCATCACAATCTTAACAATTTTGGAGGTCTTGTTGTATGATCCATTGTATTCATGGTCTATCACCCCTATGCAAGCTTATAACAAGCAACGAGATGACTCTGAAGAAAAGGAGTTACTGGCAGAGGATGGTGAGTTAATGAAAAATGATTAATGTCATAACATAATTCTTGGTTTCATAGAACGCGAGGAGATTAATGCAAGCGCAGCACGAGCATTGGGTAGATTGAAACAAAAGTTGGATGGCTATGATTCAGGAAATTATACCAGTGTCGAGACTCAAGTTAACATTCTCATACAGCAAGCAATGGAACCAGCAAATCTTGCAAAAATGTTTCGTGGCTGGCAAGCATACCTTTAATTTAAAATACATATTTAATATTGTTACGTTCCTTTGATACATTTGATTTAATATTTTTTGAATAAACACTTATTATTGTAATTGCCTTACAGTTTGATTTATTAAAGCATTTACCAAACAGTTGGTCTAGGATAATGCATTTCACAGCAGTTGCCGATTTGTGGTAGCAATTCAATTAAATATTAATTACCAGACACGTATTTGTTGAATATTGTGGTCATTGAAAGTGCTCGCTGAACTGTCTCTCTTCATTAACCCATGCCTGCGCATAATTAAAGCACAAGAATAGTAAAAACAACCTATTTTCCAGATTTTTTACTGGAACAGGAAATGAAAATAGAAAATAAATTCACGTATTTAATAAAAGGAAATCTTCGAAATAAACAATTTAAGACGCATACCATGAAGAAGAAAATTTGAAGCATCCTGGTAGTAAAGTTACGTACGCGCTCATTCTTTACACTCGACTGATTTAAGCGCGCAACTCGAAATGATAGAAATATTCTAGCACTGCGATTACTTGTGTTGGTGAGAAACAATTACGGGGACTGACATTCTTGTATGCTACTGTTCCTCTTACAAAATGCAATAAATTTCAAAAATATGACCTATTTATTGCCTCACAAAGCGCTGTTTTAAGTTCTGTCCAACGTTAATCATGCGGGTCTATCTGTGCAGTTTTCAGCAAAGAACATTTTTTGCGCAACACGATACTAGATGCGAAAATTAAAACTGAATGGCTTGAATTTGCTTGAATGGAACTGCGATGCAAGCTTTGCATGACATACACGCTCACCACTAAACATGAGTGGATGGCTGAAACTGGACATGAATGCGGTGCTAATGAACAACAATTAGATTTAACAATTCCGTTCGCCTACGGCTTGAAAAATTGTGCGAAACATTTTACGCGAGTTCCCACCGACATATCAATTTCCTATTTTCTCTTTTTTGTACGCATACGTGTATGTATATTGATCGACATTGTGATTTCAATCACTGTAAACATACACGTTTTTTATGCTTTGGGTTTGAATTGAAATTATCATTAAATCAAGTTCAAATTCTCAAAGAATAGTTACATTATTTATTTTATCCGCGAATTTTTTGAAATCAGTTATGTTAAATAATTCATGGGCGAATCGCGTTAGTTACAACTTTTTTATTTGTATTTTGCTTCGTAACTCGAGAAGAGATTGAGTTATAACGACGAACATATAAAACGAAAATCGATGGGAGAGCTAATCGCAATTACCAGTTATTGGCTGGAAACTGCAACGATTTGCCGTTTAAATAAAGCAGAAAGTAGGTGAATCTGTCGGAAATTCAACTAATTAATGCTGTGACGGAATTACAAGGATTCACATCCTCAATTAACATTAGTGTTTTTGTTTACTTTTGTACTGTGTAATTATTCTTGACAATATAAATGCATTATTTCAGTGTTAATCAAACTTGTCAGATTTTAACAATATTAAATAAATTGTGTGCTTTTTGAAATCGATGAAAAGGTGCGTTTCAATTCTAAGCTATAGAAAAATACAATGTAGGTTGAAACCTCACATAGTAATGCACGCGCTTTAAATGCATTGGGTGTGAATAATACAATATAGCATGCAATAGCACAATAGAATTGTCGTTATGAAAAAAGCAATAATAATTATTCAGAATGCACAAATTGCACGATTTTCTGTTAAGTATAAAAGCTTATTTTTTATTATTAAGCGTCGTTAGAAACACAACAATTAAAAGTGAATTAAATAAGCATCAAGCTGCAGTTATTGTTTTATATTACTCCAAGACACATATTGTGCTTTTTTATTAAATTTTTCTTTTTTCTTATCTCTATTTTTAGAAGGAATTTCATTGGATTTTAATTTTATATAAAAAGACAAGAGGTCATATTGCTCTTTGTGTGCTTCTATCTCTCGCAGACATTTTTATATATTCATTTACGAGTAAGTATATATATTCAACAAAGAAATAAATTCTAAGAATAGACAGATAAAAAACACTTTAAGCAGAAATTGCTAAGAAATAACAAATTTTGCGCCAAGTGTGCCATCATCAGAGGCTCACTCAAAGTTTTATTGTGCTTGGGGCTCAAGTTCTCAATTTTTGTGTTATTTGAAAATACAAACCCCTGAAAAGTTGTCCAAAGTAAAGACAAATACATTGAAGAAGGTGTACATCAATCAAGATATGGTTTTGTTCTAATTTAACTTTTGCGGTATTTTTGAAACACAGACACTTCTAATTAATTCCAGAAGCTTTTCTTCAACCCTTACGTTTGATTAATTTTGCGTCATTTAGCATCAAAGGGATATTTATACTGTGAGTATCATATATCAGCGCAATTTTGGAGAAGTTGCACTGAAACCGTCAATAAAAAGTCCAATCGAATTGATTAGGTATTATTATATAATTACAACGTAGATACGTGAGCAAAGGCAGAACGTGCTTGGAATACATAAAACTAGGATAATGTTCAATACAATTTAGCGATATAATATACATACAGCAGTTTCAGAATTACAAAGCAGAGCTAATGTTCTCTATAATGTCCGGAAGACATGCACGAACTAAATGGCAATTTTCTTACTTTTAAGCAGTGAACATAAAAATCGGATATATCTCAGGAGCATTATCATTACTGGTATGAATCTAAGAAACACCTAAGGTTAATCACTTTGATGCGACACTCGCTTAATGACACGCATCTACTGCAGGAAGTTAACAAGCAACCCTTTGCTTACTAATAAGCTGACTGTGAGTATCGATGAAAATACAAATATCAGCAGCGTACGCAACGTACATTTGCATGTTTTGTACCTAGTCTGATATGTCATCCGCATACGAAACCAGACCCGAGTAATTAAATTCGAGAGCGAACGAACAGAATACAAGCGTGAAAGCTTGAAGTCATGTTGGTGGAAATAAATAAAAGTTTTACTTTGAGATGTCTTTTGACGGTGTCGTAGTTGGCAAGTGGCGTGTTCTATGTGAAGAAAACAAATTAGAACGCACGCTTAGGAATAGTTCTTCGCTGTAAATGACACGTTGACATGGGCTTGGCACTCCCGTTAAGATTCTGGGGTTCTTAGAAGATGACGGTTGTTGTCAACGCGGGGGTGGATGTGTAAATATTTTCACTTGTCCGCCAGCGGCTGTAATTCCACATCAGGATGTCAAGCGTCTATTACTGGGGGCAAAATTCAAACATGGCATAAATGTTATTACTTTTAATCTTGCCAAAACCAGTCAAAATTATACATATGTCGTAATCGTTTCAATTTTTGTTCATTTTCTTAGGAAAAAACATCCTACTATTTACATTTTAGTACGTAAAGTTTTATTAACACAATATATTATATTTTTTACAGTGTCTAAGTGTTCGTTCACGCGTGAGATTTGCTTTATCAGAAGTATACAGACACATAAATCGCTGTATTATTACACTTAATTATAGGCAAAAAACTAAATAAAATTGTCTATATAAGTTTATTCCTAATACTTATATATATTCGTCAATGTGATAATATTTTTTGTGTGTTAAATAAAAGCCAGAGAATTCAAGTAACAAGATATTTAAGAACGCATGCGTTCGAAGCGCATCGACAAATATATCAGTGCTAAACCTGACGGCGCGCATCCTAGAGGGAAAAGCTTCACAGCAGTCAGCGGAAAACTGCCCGACGCGACGCAACTGAAGGGATAAATTACCATTAACGAAAACGTGCGTGCAGACTCTGGTCGAATGCAATTTATCCCGACGTGAGTTGTCAATTCGCAACGCGATTTCACATTCGTTGTTGGGTGTCAACAAATTGCGAAGTTAAATTAGCAATTGAAACTTGGTTAAAACTTGGTTCTTTAAAAGCTTATTAACTGCCAATGAGTTGTGCTAACTGCGTGATTAATTGCACTGATTGTTCTATTAATTAATATTTGAGGAAGATAAATGAGTGGTGGTTGACCAGAACAACCACTTAAAATCCTTCGAACATTCCCAAGTGAGCGATAAAGTGTCGGTAAAAAAAGATGTAATGACAAACAAGAGCAGACGAAGATGAAATAAAATATTTGGCAGCTTATTTCCAGTTATAAAAGTGCTTCTCTGAGCGAAAGAATTTCATTTCCGGTTGGAAACTACGCGTATTAAAGTTTTTCTCTTGGGGAGAAAAGAGTGATGACAAAGTGCGCTTGGTTATTCAAAACCGGAGTCACTTTTTGAGGACGAGTTTCATGGATCACAAGTCATTGAAGTTTATAAAGTCGTAAGTGTTTTAAATCAAGTCTTATTCACGTTAAAGTTCTCAAACTATCGCATCACGAGCTGAAGGGTGGATCAAGTATTATACCAACTGATGTAATATAATATTCAAAGGCTATTATTTGAAACGTGCAGACGCTTTTATGTTCCAAGTCATTTTACCTTTTATCCAATGACCAGATCCTTTTTTTATTATTTCTGAGTAATTGCCATTTCGATTCTTTCTTTGGAGCACATAATTTACGTAAAGATTTATTATCCCAGGTCACTGCTGTGACATTTTAACTGTCTGTGAAGAAAGTTCAATCTTAATTTATGTTGAAATTTTAAAACAAAGAACTCATTACGGGTAAAAAGGAAGACACGTTGCAAAACAAGAGTCCTGTGGTTTAATGCTCAATTTTCGTTCGTCCTAAGATACGCTAGCCGATTACTTAGTGATTTCATTCTCGTCCTGTTCTGCTTTTCGTTTTCCACTAAAAGCGGTTTTTCCCTCTTGGGCGTTTGTGCTTGCGTGGGTAGGAATATAAAAACACACTGGCCGAGATTCAAACAAGACACAAGGCACAGCATGTGCTGAACATAAATTTTAGTGCTTCACACTGGAAATTCAAGGAAGATGCTGTATGAAAATTCCAGTATTGCTCGACTCCGGCGAGTCCAGAGACACATTTCATTGACGATACATTCATATATTCCTACCTGGCAATATTACCCAGCTCTTGCTCTTGAATTGAACTCAAGTGAATTTTTTCCGCTGCTTACTTTTATTAAAGTTTCCACTTCCCAGTACACGCGAATTTAAATAAAAAGTATGAATATTTGTGGATGAAATTCTCAGTTGTGTCTTTCAAATGAAAATGCTTGCTCGCCGAAGACAATCTCTTGAGACAACTGGTTGAAACGCTTACGGGATATAAGTTTGTTTGTAGGTTTATAAATTCTAAGCAGGGATGAGTACATTTTGTTCTGAAGTAAAGTAGGATTTGATTTTTTATTCATCTGTTCATTAGCTCTGTTTATATTTGTGTTCATTTTCCAAAACTCAAACTTGTTTGTAATTGCCTGCTAGTTATCAAACTTTCAACGTAAACAATTATAACTTTTTTAGAGAAGTAAATGTTGAATCCACATTTCACTCTAAGGTTTTGATGATATAACATTATACTTTACTGGATATTTTTACGATTTATTACTTGAGATATTTGCTTGGTCTACCATGAGATTTAATTAGGTGAATGGGTGCAACCTAACATGCAATACCTATCAATAATAAATAAAGAAGGATACATTATTATATATCCTTATAATAAACGAGCATAAACCGTATCACACCGGCCATAACATTCTATATTGAACGAATAAATCAACGGTGATAACAACTCTTTTTCGTTGTTTAGATCAGACTGCGTAAGAAGTTTTAAGTGTAAATCAATGTCACCGAAAGTTTCCAGATACCCTTTAATTAATTCAATCAGAATATAACCAACCGCCTACAGTTTTGCGTAAATATCGCCAAAATCAAGTAAAAACTTAATTGACACTTTAATAACTCACGTAAAATGTTATCTAACTTTGTCAATACGAAAAGGTAATTTCAAATTCACTGACACCTGATATTCTGTGATACCCATTTCGATTTTTACTTGTGAAATTGCAGGCATAAAGAACATTGACAGGTCTTAAACATGCTTTCCAATATGAAAGAATATTTCATTGACGTTTATTGTTACACTGTCTATACTGCAAATTGATTCTACTTTCTGGTACTCTTTCTTTGAAGAGTGTCCATCATATTTATCAAAGTCAATTCAGTGTTTTATAGTTTGGCACGTTTTACTTCTACACATTTATATTCTGCTTGTACAGCTTTAGCCAAAAGTTGTTTGGACAATATTTATCCTAAATTTGCATACCGTAAGGTCAATGCTATTCAGAGCACTTTGCCTCTTGCTCTTTAGCATAAAATTTCACAAGATTGCAAGTAATTTTCACGCCTGCTCATAATGCGTCTATTCACTTGAAGTACGCGATAAATCATACATAATAATACGGTGTGCTGGAAAGAAAGCACAAGTGCAGCAACAAGAAATAACAATTAAAAGTAGACACACAGGCGAGTATATAGTGGTGCTAGTTACTCTTTTTGTTGGCTTATCATCTCTTCACAATGCACATGCTGCTTTGTGCTTGCATGACATGCACTGAATGCAACTTTAATTAATATCTTCCTTGTAATTAAACATAGATTTGCGTCGTTCCTCCCAAATGCTAATCTACAAGCTGGGGTTTGATTAATACGAACTTAATTAATTATTTCTGCTCAACCATATTACTATATAGTGTAATATATAATTTTAATAAATTAATACAGTAAATTGACAAATCATAATTGTCGAATGAGTTATTAATTGAAATAATGAAAGACTGTTTTATATTCGAAGTTATTTCCAAGTTTACCAAGTTTGTTCTTCGCACAGTATTAAAAATAGTCTATGTTCGTTGCTTGTTAATGCAACGTCGTCATTGCTCTGACATTGTCTTGACATCGCACAATTAGAATGATAAGTAAGTGCGCTAACAAGAAAACTTCTTTGTTTGTGCTTTGTGCATGGCATCACATCACATTAGACTTGAAGTGACTTGACCTTTTCTTTTTTAGCAAAATACTTCTGTTTTCTGAAAAATTCAATTATATTATTTTTAGACATTACATTGCGAACCTGAACGTGATAATTATGTTATATAATTAAATATAATGTCGATAAACTCAATTCTGTGGGTAAAAAGTTTTAAATTAACGATTGCACGTAATCAGGTTTTCATATATTATTAACAATTTAATATTGCTTTAATTAAAGCATCTTTAGTATAAAACTTTATAACACTTTAACAGCAAGTTAAACAAGTGTATATTAATTAATTTAAACCTTAAATTGGATTTTGCACGTTATGTACATTCAATTCGAAGAGGTAGCTTTAAAATGTGACCAAACTCCTGAAATCAATTTAAACTGGAACGTTGCATGTTCAACAATTCAAAGCAATTTCAAAATTTGACGAGTATAAGTGCATTGGGGCAAACATAAAAACAACCACTATGACAATATTAAGCGGCAGACAATTTTTATTTGCTCACTTATGAATTTACTAAATGTCAACTGCAGTTCACGCCTCGCCGGATAAATGTAACCTATTTCCTTCTTTCTATCAATAGCTAACATTGATGAAGTGTGCGAGCCTTGATAAATCGTTTGGGATTCATAGTTGTTTCTTTCTGCTGCATTTACGTAATGTTACGGATTGAGAAATCATGTTGATAAATGATTAGCGATGCTTCGTTTTGGATAATATATTATCATGAAGTATTCACCTCGTGCATCTTCGAAACTTTCAAACAACGAACAATGCAATTAATAAAGTTTGATATTGCGTAGATTTATTAGCTGTAAACTATTATATTACACGTTATACTTAGGGTGTTTTATCGCTTAATTAATTTTATTCTACTTCAACGTAGTGTAACAACTGGCTCATCTGCACCTAAATACATTGTTTAATTACTTGCACATCGAGTTTGATGTTAAATTGGTTATTTAATAGTTTCGCAATTGTTTAATTAAGTTTAACGTAGAGTCTGTTGAATTATAAATAATTATCTATCTATATAACTTATCAAATATATTTCATTAAAACTTGATGATTAATTGCTGAAAATTGGTTTCTATGGTTTTTATCACAATCGTGTAGGAAGTTTCGAGGCTAATTTGCATATTGATTAGTATATGCGAGGGTGTAATGAAATTCGCGAAGCATTCTACCCATTTGTATTCCATTTATAAGCATGGAACTGCGTATTGAAAAATTAACTTTTACTGCAACGTACTTATACTTGCAAATATGCAAGGTCTTCATTCCACGTAGAAATAAAACGGCTTTAATAATGAAGTCCTAGTAGCATTTGCTTTACATGCGTGCTTAATTGCTAGCTCCACACAGACGTAATATATTGCACTTTTCCTGAATTATTTTAATGGAACATTAACTCCAACATAAATTACATTTATTTATTTTACTTGTTTATTCTTTTTTAGTATTTAATTCTTTTATTACTTAGATGCCTTTATTTCTATATATACATACTGCATAAATAGTTTTTAAAATGAATTTTTATTATTGCATGTACGTGTGACCATTATAAATTCAATTAAATTCTTGCAGGGTTTACATAAATATGAGTTTCCATTTAAAAAAAAATATTAAGGGGAATAATTATATTTAAAGATTGAATCTACCAACACCAAATAATCATAATGAAATATAACTCACATTTTAAGATCTGAATAGTTACGCTTTTCTTGCCTTTAAAGAAGAAATAAAATTGTACATTCATTCCAAGTACAGGATCAGGTGCAAGTGACTTTTCCATTGGGAAGTGTAAGCAGCACGTACCTTGTTTGCCAAATAATGTGTGAAAGGATATGAAAAATAATGCCATTTCTTTCGTGGGATCGTGACGCCTTCATACGCTTAGGACATAAGCTGACCTCAGGCTCACTTTTCATGTCTAGTCGGATGTACAAATGCGCACGTTTATTCTATGTTTGTATAAAACATCAGCGAGCATTAGAATCATGTCCACGTTTATGTCATTTATTCATTTCAATTTTAAATGATTATAAATATGTATTAATAATGAAAATGAGAAAATTCCCTCAAAGATTACATGAATAAACCATTGCGTGCGTTAATTAAGATCGTACAAAGAAGACAAAGGAGAAACAGCTAAGTCTAAGCAATAGGATGATACTGTTGCAAGGTGGAAAAAACACGCAAGATAAACACTAATGTTAATAGTAGAGTAAATTGTGAGCATTATTCATTTTAACTGACATATTTTTTATAACCGGAAGCTGGAGAAATCCATAATTTATAGTTAGTCTCTTTGATGATTTAGTATTAACGTAATCATCTCAATGAAAGTTGCATCAAACAGATATTTTCCCTCAAATAGAGTGCTTTTTATTATACATATTATATTATAAAGAATTAGGTATATATAAAACGTTCTACTTGGAACTTAAAACATTTGAATAAAAAATATCTAATCGTCTAAAGCATGTCATGTATAATATAAATTTTCTTAAAAAAGTAAACGTAGCGAGATTCTTTATGGCACATTAATAAGGATTACTAGAAGCAGATATTTTCGTTTTGCAACTAATGTTCTAATTTCTAACTTATATTCACGAAGGTAAATAGATTAGTAAGGCACTTATGGCACAAGTTAGAAGGCGTCGAATAACTCTTTGTTTGGCAGCTAAATATTTATATAATCTAAAGTAAGCTCAGAGATAAAAGAAGTTATCGTTTCAGAGTTCCTGTCTGAAATCATGTTTCGTAACATTAGGAATTATTTTGGAATCTTCTGTATCGCTTATGTAACCCGACTCCCCCGTATAATGCGTAGGATAGAGGAGCAACGGCGATACCGAGAGCGCAATTAAATCCCGATTCGGATAATGAGCTTTCCACGCGTCCTGAGGGTGCTTATCGAATAGTATAGGCAGGTATTCGTCGACAGGGAGTAGGTTTCTAAGCGGTTCCGCGTCGAGCAACTTTCTCGCTCCGTTCAATGATATCGCATATCCGAGCGTCCAGTAAGAATAGCTCACTTCCACGAGATACTTTGAGCCAGGTACCCACGGCTCATCGCTCTCTTGCAGCCGCTTCCGGCCAAAGTAGCTACAAAGAAATCGAAAATGATATTAAAAGAGTTCATTAAGTTGGACTCCGGCCGCAACAGAGGAAAACGTCAAATCCAATATAACTTTTCAACCTACACTAAATCCCATTCACGCATTTGCTGCAGTTCCGCAAGTACGTGGCGAACTTTTGTTCGGAAGAAAGGCTCAAAGCGCACGTCGTCTTCCAAAACTAGTGATATCTCATGACCTCCGTCAACGATCTGCAATAACACATGAGAATCGTTCGTGATGTTTGCGCATAAACAAAGTCAATGACTATCAGTAAATAGAAATCTTAGGAGTGCACATTGCGCCGAACTAGATAGTACCAGCCACATGCAATCGAAAATTCATAAATCAACCGAAACTAGCAATTATTTGCCCAACAAATGTGTGTATTTACCTTGTTCCAAATGTTATAGTGACTCATGAAGCATCCAATTTCGCCATGTGTCATTGGTCTGAAAACGAAAAAAATATATCATTTTACGTTAGTAAATTTGATTTAAACTTTACCTCTTATGATACGGATCTGCATACTCGGGCAATAAATGCAACGACTTTACAAAACTATCATTAAGTGCCCTGCAAATAAATCAGAAACTTACAGTTAACGACGTAACTCTTACAAGAAACTTTTCTTTTACAGGCACCGGATCAACTTCACACTTTCAAGATGAACTATTCCAATACAACCTCTAGTTGGCAACAGTACCTACATAATAACACAGTATTCTCGCTGGATAACTACACAGACACGGCGCAGGACGATCAATTTCAAGTTTATAGCGTGTTATTTAAATTCGCATTAATAATATTACTGATACTATGTCTATTGTCTATCATGATCAACGTGCGTGTCCTCATTTCGGTACGATGGATAAGACGCCCATTGTCTCCGACGCTTCATATTAGTTTGAGCCTTGCGGCCGCCGACGCCTTCACATCAACCCTGTTAGGTGCGGGTCTGGTAATAAATAGCTACCTCCCGCATCTCTACAACATTGAATTGTGTCACATCCAAGTTTGGCTAGAGATGTTTCGCCTAAGTGGCATCATCACAACGGTTTTCCATCTGCTTGCGCTCAGTATCAATCATTGGTTGGGAATATTGAAGCCGCTGCATTACACAACAATGGTCACCTCAAGGAAGATCACGATTGCCACGGTATTTCTATGGGTCATGCCCATCGCATTCTTCATGACATATTTCCTCACCGAGAAGAACTTCTGGCAAACGTGCCCCGTTGCAGACAATTCGTTTGATAAAGTTCAGTTTCGTATAGTTTTTATGTCCTTCTTCCTTGTTCCGCTCTTCCTTATGATTTACTTCTACTCACATATTTTATACATCGTCCGTAAGCAGCAGCGTATTTGGGCGCAATTGTCACGCTCGGGCAGCACGCGCAACAGAGGGATGACACGAGCGAGTACTCAACAGCGCAGAACAATGGAAGGCAACGTAAAAGCTATTTACACCACTCTGCTGATCCTCGGCTCCTATCTTGTTGGCTGGTTTCCCGCAATCACAATTTTCGTGTTGATCTGCGCGGATGGCTGTGTGTACGCCACGGACGAGTTTTCTCAAGAGGTAGGCGTCTTAATGCAGTTCATCTTCGGCTGGGTGTCCAACACTTTAATTATCCTCAAGACTCTCGCCAATCCCATTATTTACTCCGCACGAATGATTGAAATTAAGGTAACTTTTCAAGACGCAAATGTATCCTATTCATTTGTAATTTGTTTCGGAACTTTCTTTGTAGGAAGGAACCCGCAGAATGGAACTAGCACTTTCAAGAGTTTTCTGCCACTCGAATCCGGGAGAACGATTCACAACAAATATACAACCGGCCAACTTGAGACATTCTGCAGGTTGTATGAATTCAGGCGGAGGAACTGCACTGTGCCGATTAAATGGCAGCATTACGCGAAGGAGCCAGCACTCAAATTATCCAAACACATTAGTATAATTAAGTTGAATAAGATTGTTCCTAGATTACTCTACTGTACAAATAAAAAGACATTCATTCGTATACTCACTTTCCATCAACTGCATCAACCGTCTCGACCTCCAAGCCGAGTTCGTCAAAGCAATGCATCATGCGCTCCCGCCTCTCAGGTCTGCGTAAAAGATTAATCATAAATATTTTATCAAAGCCAAGACGGTCCTTTTTAGGAATTGTTATAAACTCTTGAAATAGTTCTTTGTTAAGTGGCAAAGGCGCGTTTTCGGTGAGTATTTCTAGTTTCAAGTTTGTCAACTGTACTAAATCGTGATCCAAAGTATCCTCGGCTTCCAATGGCACCATAATAAATCCGTATATTTCATCGTTACAAACATGCAACTCAATGCCGTTCTGTTTTGCACCCACGGCAAAAGTAATGATATCATCCTTTGGTCCCTTGTAATTCAACAGTTTCGATGACACATAAGTTAATTTGTCTGCGGAGGCTAGATCGAGATTAATGAACACACATGAATGGATCATAGGGACATTAAAACACCCTTTTTTCTCGCGGTTTAACACTGGCTTGTAGTCTTCTGTTCTTTCGTAATAGTAATCTTCAGTCATTCCATGCCAAAAATTTGAATAAAGCCCATCCGATTTCAACAAAGGCGCAGAAACCGGAAGATTTTTATCAATTAATAATTGAAGAACATTGGAATTTGTGAGAAATACATCCGCATCTAACATCTACAAAAATCAGCAGCATATAGAATACATAAACGTCAGAAATAACATCTTAGGAACGCACTAATAAATAATCAGCCCATATATGACGACCATATTCTAAAATTTCTTCTCGTAACTGAATTATGTGATTTAATCTTTCTTCAGTCCATTGTCCCACTGTATCAGGAGAACTAGTATCTCTATTTTTGTCTAAATAAACTTGTACATTGTGATATTCACTTTGGCGTATCTCCAGCCACTTTTCTAATACTTCTATTGAGTTATCCTGATTATTATCGCTCTTTATCCTGAAAACAAAACTTTCAAAAGTTACCGCTTGGAAAAGAGGCGTGGTTTCTGCACCACGTGTCAGTTTCCTTTCTTTGCGCACGTAAACAATACAATGTGAAAATAGCATTTACCATAGAGCAATACGTTTTTTTGGATAGTTTAATTTCTCAAGGAGTGTTAAGAAATACGGCAAAGTGTGTGCCTTGTTCCTTACTAGAATGCCAATCAATATTGCCGGCTTCTTTGTATCATTCAAACTTGTTCTTTCTGATGCGGATCCTAAACTTAACACTAACAGGAATATAAACAAATATGGCACTTTCATTTTGGCTTATAAAACACCGGCCAGCACACACAACTAATAACTGAACACAATTGATATCCCAGATCATTTGTTCCGTATGAACTACATCTAGATATTCGGATAGAGTGGGATGCTGTTTACTACATCAGCTGATTCTAAATTTGTTTAAAGCAAAATATAATGAATCTGAATCAACAATTTGTTATAAAAATAATTTAAATTAATAAAATAATGAGTTAATAATAGTAAATTAAACTTTTATACATTTTTCACCGTCTGCTCACATAATTTTAAAATATGTTTGAGGGTTGTCTATATTTTCTTTCTCAGCATATGAGACGCATGCATGGCCATACATAACCAAAAATTGTTATACTGCGTCTTTTTGATTGATTGTGGTGCTTTGAGCAGTTTTTGATTCTAGTATAATATTATTTATATAAAATGGCTAAGAGTTTAAGAAGTAAATGGCGTAGGAAGTGTCGTGCAGTGAAACGTGTTCGATATGGGGAGAAAGAACTTGAAAGATTGAAGAAAACTCTTGGCATTGATGATGATAATAAGCAAGATGTGAATATGGAAGCAGTTTCCGAAGTAGTTACAGTTGTCGATGCGAATGCAATCAAGGAAGAAGCTGCAAAGAAAAATGCTGACAAAATGGACACTGATGACTCCAAGCGGAAAGTAAATCCAAAAACCTTGAAAGACTCGTATGGAAACTACCCCGAATGGATGAACCAACGTGCTATCCACGCCTTGAAGAAAGCCAAATCAAAAGCTGCGAAATACTGCAAAGCCACAAGAAATAAACAAAAACAGGAAAAGAAGAAGCGTAAAGCGTCTTCAAAATAATTCAATATTTGTCCAATTCATTTACCAGTTAATTCTGATATTTGAATATTTAATTATGTTAAATAAAGTTGAAATTGCTTTAATAAACAAAATGTTGATAGTTAATCAAATCTCCCTTAGTAATCAGTTAATTATATGTATATTTTAGTGTAGTGGTTGATCTCTGGTGTAAACGACATGACATACTGCTGTAAAAAGTCCTTTGCACAATTGTAGTCAGTTTAACAATATTTACTTAATCGCCTCATTGCTTGCTTGCGCTCTAAATAAATACAAATTCAACGGTCACGCTGCGGGTGCCACGGCCGAAGCGTATCGTACATTCACATGGCGTAAGTATTCTTTGGCTGGTCGTCGTCCTGCACGCCCGACACTTTTTTCACGAACTGCGGATTCACTTGGATTTCTTCGTCCATCAACATTATCTGCTTGTTCAGGCCCATGCATCTGGAGATCTGCGCCTCCATTAAACACAGATGAGCCGGTCCGTTGTGTTTGCCCGGTTCGTCCCAGAAGACAACCATTCCATCCTTTTGATTAATCGTCGCGAAGATCTGCTCATCTTCAATCATATGCAAAATGATCTTCTCTGCATCAGATGGACTAGGAAGCCCAATTCGCAGTGCAACGTCGGCGAGACTCAGCGTGAGGAACGTCTTCGTTAGTCGTTGAATATTCTTCTTGTGCATCATAGTCCGCACCTGCCCCACAAGCCCAACATTTCGGTCGCGCGATATAATTTCGGTGTTTTTGCTTATGACAGCGGTGAGGTCCGGAATACTATTGTTCATGAAAGCATTGGCTAAATCATGGTACGGTTGCGAAAGCGGCTTAATGAAACGAGTCAAGACTTGTGAGGCAAATTTAGGCACCGATTGAATTTTACCATATTCAAGCAACGAAACCAGAATATACTTCTTATATCCTTCCAGCATAATGTGTGATATGGCAAAGGCTGGTGTGGTTATGCACACTTCAAAAAAATATAAAGCCCGTTCGAGATTTTTCACTGCCAAATAGATCATACCGCCGTAGTAGTAGTATAAAAGATAGTATTTCGCATCGAATGGAGGATTCGTCGAAGATTCCTGGCAGATGCCCCTGATATCTATATCAAGCACTTGCAGTGTTTCCCTAAAGCACTTTGCAAGCATACTTAACTGGCAAAGATCAGCATGAATAGACGTCAACTGCCGATCAAACAATTGTAACTTGCTTATTGCTTTCTTCAATAGAGATATTCCACGAATTGCTTGCTTTTGATCAACTAAATGTGCAGTTATCATATGACATAATTCTGCAACTATAAAAAATGACCATGTATTTAAAAAAAAGAGATAAAGTAAGCTATATACACTTACACATTTCCGGCGCAAGTCTAATGTGTTCTCCATTGCAATTAAGTATAAAATCATGAGCTTGTTTGAAAGTATTTGTTGGGGGCGAAGGTGATGAATTGAATTTGGCACAGAGAATTGCCAAGATTGCAAGTGAATGATGTTGCACATCGAGTGTTTCTAACACATTATCTAAGTGTTGTACATTTTTCGTTAATAATTCACTAGATTTCGTTAAATAGTCGCATAAGTCTCGATAACTCCCTGTAAATTTGCAAGATCCACGAATAAATTTAGTAAATATAACCTGCAAGTTCGGTAGTTAAGGGTTAGATTGGGCTTACCTTCTGCAGATAAATTTCTAATCGTATTCGCAAACACTTCAAGTGGCGAAGCCATTACTTATTATATCTATTTCAATATTATTCCACTAATTTATTATTTAAGCGTAGAAATTGTAAATTATGCGACGAGCATTAGACCTGATTGAAGCAGAATCAACATTTTGTCTCGTACTTCCACTTTTTAACGCCAGAGTGAATGAAAGATTTTTCTTATAGAAATGATTCTACTTATGTATTTAATTTTTAATATTTACAATAAAAAGCTATAACCTTTCGATTAGAAAAATGTACTAATTTTAATAAACCGTAAACTTTAAAAAGTAAAATAATAAATATATTAAGCAGCTACAGTTCGCTGCTGTGATCAAAACAAAATCATCTGTTCATTGCTTGGTGCTTTATCTATTTGCAAGTAGGCTTAACTCAGTAAGCAATAAATTGAAAAAACATTTTAATTACGATACCACACATTAAATAAATAGGCTTGTGCAATCGAAACTAAGCTTGCGGGTGTATTATTAGTCGAGCCGTAGTGTCATCAACATGGACAACAAAACTGAACTTGATTTAAGCGGCAAATTAATAATTAAGGTGCAATTAGGGGATGATATTCGTCGCATACCAATACACAATGAAGCGATTACCTACGATGAGCTGGTGTTGATGATGCAGCGAGTGTTTCGTGGCAAGTTATCTTCAACTGATGAGATTATAATCAAGTATAAAGATGAAGGTATGTCTTGTAATCCACTTGTTACAAGTTGGAATGACTATGATTACTTTTCCAGATGGAGATTTGATTACTATATTTGATAGTACTGATTTATCTTTTGCTATACAATGTAGTAGAATATTAAAGTTGCAAATATTTATGAAGAATGACGAGGAAAATCAAACTACTTCTGCAAATGTAAACATGCAGGATGTGTTGGGAATTAAAGTTCAGTTAAGAAGTATTAGAGACCAGGTGAACAAAATTTTGGACAAGTTAGATGGTACTGGTTCTCTCTCTGATGTAACAACTAAAGAAGGTAAATCGCCAACGAAGCTTGTATGTAATATTTATCTTTATATTTTTCCAGCCACAACTGAGACCGTTTTGAATGGTGATGAAATTAATCAATTGGCACCAAAGCTAAATCCAAGGGAGTTTGATCCTCTGCATGAGAAATCAGATAACGTTAAAGAAGTTTCAGAGAGTGAAAGAAATTTGAATTCTACAAGTGTGTCAGTTGCTTCAAGCCAACCCACATCTCTCCCTCAGGGACAATTCGCAAGGACCACCACTCCAAATTATCCTACCCAGTCGTCTTTTGCAAACAATCCGTATTCAACAAACCAATATGCATATCAAACTCCAAAGTAAGTCTAACCATTTAGATCTTAATGGATCGTTAGTTAATATTAATTTATTTTGATTAGTAGCTACACTCAACCGCAAGAATTGAGTCAGAATCCTGCATATAGTTATCCAGCAACTACGATGCAGTCGTATTCAGGATCCGGGCAGTATGGACCTCCACAGACAAGTGTTATGTATCCACCACACACACAGGCGGGGAACCCATACTCAAAACAATACAACCCATCACCGCAGTACATGTCTCGCTAAATGATCGAGACGAAGGCATTGATTTGTGTAATCATTAAATATCACGCTAACTCATAACTTGTTACATTTTAAATATGGGACATTTTGAAACTTTTAAAGATACTAATATGATAGGAATATAAAAACTTTATAAAACAATTTACTAGTTTCATCTTAAGCCAACATGTATGTATACTCAAAGTTCAATATCATATTTTAGTTTAGACAAACAAATTAATTCATATTAAATGCATATACTTTATCTCCTGATAACACAAATAACACTTTATTTGTAGCTCTGATGCCTAACACATCATCTCCTTTCTCCAGCTCAATTACTTGTTGCTGCGCGAGTTGCTTGACGTGTTTGCCGGATGAACGATTTCGTAGCTCGCCGCTTGAAACATCAACATTTTGTCTGTAAATGAAAATGTGACGACTGCTTTCAGCGACTACAGAATAACTCAAATCTGGCGCACATGCAGTAAATTTCCTTCGTTGCTTAGATGCCCTAATATAGCCCAATGCAAATAAAGTTCCAGTGTGTTCCATTGACCAGGAGTCGCCTGAGACAACAGGCTGATATAAACATAGATCTTCATTTTGTTGTATTGCAAATTTCAGATCTTCTACAAATACAACTTCTTGACTAAGCAAACTTTGATGAGAAACTTCTAAGTTAGGAAGAATGCGCTCGAATAATAACCCTTTTGAAGTCATAAAATCACACTCCTCTACAAGATCGGTTAGAGTTGAAGTTTTAGTGGGAATCTCTTCCGCCAATTTATCCGAACAGAGATGGTGCAGCTTTTCATGCGCTTCTCGTGCTGCTTTTTCGTTCGGCAAACACTCCCCAGTGAATTCTTTGCCTTTAAATAAACAAGACCACATTGACTTAGAAACTTTGAACAAATTAATTTCCAAAGTTCGATTATTCTTTTGTGTGGTCCAATTAGTTAAAGATGGGTCTATTTCCCCATTCAACTGTTCATCAAACAGCATATCTTCTCCATTCATGATTTGTATTTGAGTTTTTGTTGAAGTTTCAACTTTAGTTGCGTCTATAAATATTGATACAGATTCATCATCTTGACACCAAGTGAAATCTGTGGATATTTTTTTATCTGCATTAACAGTGTACTTCCCAAACCCGCCTTCATTGCTGATAATATATACATCCTCTGCCGAATTACCAAAGGTAGCAAAATGTAATTCACTTTTTGATTTCATTGATTTTAAGTTTGTTCTCTTCCATGTTGATTCAATATTTTCATACTCTGCCCAATATAGAGCAGACACGTGATTTCTTTCCGGTGTTTCACATAGCTCTATGTTCAACATTAATATCATCACCTTACCATCTATAACTTTACAATCAAGCAAAACAAATGGAAAGTTTAATGTGTCATTGAAGACACATCTCCATTCAATAGTACTTGTATCCACTATGTAAAAGCTTCCTGACCCATCAGCTATAATAATATAGCATTCGTTGGCTATCTTCATAGATATGTTATATGTTTTTTGAGGATTTATTGATGGTACCTTCCAATTTGTTGATATTTCTTCCAATCCTAATATGTCATGCTTGATTTTATAAATGTAATTATCTTTCCCAAGATAATAAAACACTTCAGCATTTTCCAATTCCTCGTGTTGTGCGGCCAATATGTGATTTTGCGTACTAAATAGCTTTGCATGTTTGAATGTATATTGTTCATTGTTTGGCAATAGAATATTTACTCTCGAACTTAATTTAATTACAGACCGTTGGATCTCCTGCAGACTTAACTTGTAGCCTAGAAAACTCGGTTCGATAAAGTCTCTATTTTGTTTAAGTTCTATTATCTGCGGCATTGTTTATTTATATTGCGCGCTTTGTGTTTTAACCTCAATGTCAAAGCAAAGATCATCCACTTTAGATCTTGATAACTAGTTATGCGTCGAGTCGAACGATTTCAAAAGGTTCAGTTAAAGTGCCACCTGCAACAAAACACATCAAATATATGAGTATTTGGTTAATAAGATTGTGTGCATTCAATGTTTCTAGAAACGAATAATAGTTTTTGACTAAACAATGTGGGTATTAACGGATTACTATGATTCCTCTGTAAGGTATGCGTTAACTAGTTTTCCATTTAAAATTGGACGAAATTTAACATCGGATTTAGTTCTTAAAAGCCCTGTGATATCTAAAGTTCATACAACTATTAGCAGCGAAGATGGAAAATTATATATTGTTGATACTGTAAGTAAATCCAATATTCTAATCAATAAGAGGCTTACTTATTAATTTTGTAGAGTTTTAATGGAACTTACTTAAATGACAATAGAATATTAAGTGGAGAAAGAGTAGAAATACAGGACAGTGATGTTATTGGTCTTGCAAACTGTTGCCAAAAAAGAGAACAAGGTATTAATATGCATATAGCTTACATATATAAGTTAACTTGGTGGGTTCAACAACCAGCAAAGAGAGTTAAAACATCTCCAAAAAATGAATGTTCTGACGAAGGAAATTCACCCGAGGCTGGAACAAGTAGCAGTAGCTTACATAATTTATGTGATGAAAAAGTATTTGATGATTTAATAGAAGAACCACCATTTAACGATTCAAATGTGACAGTTGCAGAAGATAAAAGAGAAGATAACTCTAACAATGTTCTTACTTTGAAGAAGGAATCAACAACAACTTCCAAATTAAATATAATTTCAAATACTCCAGTTTTTAGTTCAAGTTTTAGTAATAACTGTAGTGTCAGATCGGTGGAGAGCATTAATAATATAAAAACTGAAGACAAGAGTTGCGAATTAAAGAATACACCAGAAGAAAACTTTTTAACAGAAAATGAACAACATGACAATAGAAATAATATTATTTCATCAATTCCACAATTTAAACAAGAATCAATTGAAATAATTGATCTTGTCGATAGTGAAGATGAAGATGAATTAATTTGTACACAATTAAATATAAAAAAGGAACCATCCTTTGTATATGATGAGATTTATGTGCAAATTAAGGAAGAGTTGGATGAGTTGGATCACATTGACTACATGAATGAGCCTATTATTCCAATTGATGATTCCGATGATTCTGACGATTCTGAATGTGGTAGTGCCACTAAAAGGTTATTAGCGGTATTAAATGATGACATAGTTGACGAAAACGGAGCACCCGATATATGTAATGATAGTCTCGACGGAGAAATTAACAAGAAATGCACAAACAATAAAGAAGGAAACATCAATGACTTTGACGAAGTTTTCACTACTGAAGAAATTGTTACAAGTGAGCCAGAAGTATTACAGAGTCCAGTATGGAACGATTATGGACCTAAAGAACTAGATTCGATTGTACAGGAAATTTGTGCTAAGAACAAAGCTCATTCTTCCAAAATGATCGCACCGTTACCTATGAGTTCGCGTAGAAGGAAATCAGATTCTAGTAGTAAGAGTAATCCAAATAAGAAGAAAAGACTGCAAAATAGTGCCATATCGGAAATGAAAAAAACTCTAAATGCAAATCACAAGATGAAACATTTAAAAACTACAACGAAAACCAATGAAAAACAAAAAATAATTGAACATGAAACTTTGGACGTTCCTCACGAAAGTTTACCTGGAACCTCTAAAAGTAATAACCTTGTACCTAAAGATCTTGATAAATTGTCTCACTCTGCAAAAATGATTGAGGCGTTGCCATTGAATTCAAGAAAATCAACAAAAATAAATAGTACAGTTAAGGTAAAGCAATCCGTCAGTCGAGGAATGTTTCTTACCACCGCCACGGAATGCAAACCAAAACCTAAACAAACGAAAGAAGCACAACATAGTATTTCAAATATAAAGAAAACTAATGTCGTTCCATCAGCTGCAAAAAGCGGTAAGGTTCCTTCGAAGCTAAACATTCCATATACTTCTACTGAAGTGGCTATAAAAAAGGATGATAAGCAAATAAGTAAAACTAGCAATGACTCTCGTAATGCGTCGCCTACTAACTATAACATGGATCTCTATAAGCTGATATATACTTGGAAAGATTTCATCCACAAGATATTATCGTGGCGAAAAGTTTACTTTCACGATGAAAGTAAAATTATTGATTTATGGCCCAGAATCAGCGGATACTTGCTGCTCAAACTCAGCGATTCTTACCTCAACTTTAAATCTTATGCTTCTGCAATGGAACAAGTTATATTGAGTGATATTTTCAGTGAAGTGCATCAGGAATTCATCATGAACTCGAATGCTCCGTTTACAACAGCATACATTGAGAATATTAACGAGACTGATTATATGGAGCTTAACTGCGTTTGTAAGTTTTAATAGACTAACATTTCTTATATATTTTGAATATTTTTTACTTTCAGGTTTTATTGACGAAAGGGAATATGCTAAAAAAAAGTTTGTAAAGGACGGTCATCTTATTTATTTGTCTTACAAATTGAATAAAGTAGATCATTTTAAATTTGGAATTGTTAGCAAAATGGATGTTATCAAAGAGCGTGGTTCAGTCAGCAATAATGGTATGTATTAATATTTACTATACGTATGATATCATAATGAATTTTGTAGGAAACAGCTTCTCGCAAAAGTATAAAGTTACTTTTACGGTGTTGGTTAAGCTTGGCAAAAAACCACAAGATGTGGTCAGCTATAGACCACTTTGTACATTTTATAGGCATCTGAAACGTTTAATAGCCGTGCATATGGCTAAAGATATATTGGGAAATCATATCTTAAAACCCATCCCGGAATATTATCAGCTCGACAAGAGTATAGAAGAATTGAAGAATACTGTAATTTTTATTAATAGTGCTTTTACCTATGCTAATAGTTGATTGTTTTAGCATGGATTGAATACAGAGCAGAAAAAAGGTGTAAAAGATGCTTTGTATTTCTGCTTGCATCAAAATAAACAAAAATTGTTGCTCTTTGAAGGTCCACCAGGAACGGGAAAATCAATTTTAATAGTGAACATAATTACAAATCTGCTACCTTTCTTAAAAGATAAAGAGGCGGTTTTGCTTTTGGCTCAGTCAAATGGCGCTGTGGGGAATTTATTAGAAAAAATCCACAAGAATAAACACTCTCTACAAGACGGGGCACCTAAGTTTAAACTTGTGCGCATTGGTCAACGTTATCTTGGTGATAGCATTTCAATTAACTGCCATATTGACTCATTGGGTCTCAAACACATGAAAACTGAATTGCTTCAAATCAAACCTGAATTACAGGAAGAATATAATAAAGAGTATAAACGTTTTATTGAAAAACAGCCTAAAAATCAAAAAGCAGATTCAGTAGATTTAGATAAGTACAAATTTTTGGAAATATTTTTGCGGAAACATTATTTGAAAGGATTCCAAACTCAGTTTTGGAAGACAAAAATGACAATGTTGCAAAACGCAAATATTATTTGCAGTACAATTGGGAGTTGCTGCTCGCTTCCTTACGATCGATTGTAAGACCTCTAATAGTTTTTAGTTTTAAACTTCCTTAACTTTTTTTTTATTTTAGTAAATTGAACTTTAAATGTTGTCTAATTGACGAGGCGACTCAAGCAAACGAACCAGATACGTTAACACCCCTTTTGTTGAACGTGGATAAGTTTATTCTAATTGGCGACACTCAACAATTGCCTCCATATCATAATCTTGTAAGTTTTTCAATGCTAAATACCAAGAATAGTTTTACTTTTTGTTTTGTTTGTAGATTGCAGAAGAATATTTGTTTAATCGGTCTTTGTTTGGACGCATTAAAACTGCTTTGCGACGGTCACAAAATGTCGTTGGAACATTACTTTTGCAATATAGAATGGTTCCTGAAATCTGTTCTTTTCCGAATAATATGTTTTATAGTGGAAACTTGAGAAGTCATTATAAACAGACTCCGAAAACTGCACTTATGGCCTTAAATCCGTATCTAATTTTTGAGCAGAACGGTCACACAGGGCAACTAGACAGGCAGACAGTAAATAATTTGGAAATTAGTTTGATTCGGAATCTGTTAAAGAGTATTGATGAAATTTTAAAATTGAAATCGAAAATTTCTATTGGTATTATTACTCCGTACAACGATCAAAAGTCTCAGTTATCTACCTCTTTAATTTCATTACGGTATGAATTTTATGAATGAATTTTAGGATGAGTATGTAGTTAGAGCATTATTTTTTATTTTTAGTTTGAATGAAAAATTAGATGTCTCGTGCAATACTATTGACAGCTTTCAAGGAAGAGAAGCGGATATTGTTATCCTTTCATTAGTTCGAAACATATCCAATCAGTTTGTGAATGAC
Source organism: Aleochara bilineata (assembly GCA_003054995.1). Classification (NCBI taxonomy): domain Eukaryota; kingdom Metazoa; phylum Arthropoda; class Insecta; order Coleoptera; family Staphylinidae; genus Aleochara; species Aleochara bilineata. Next base: position 51,327 of record NBZA01004670.1, on the reverse strand, counting down.
TCAAAGCGCATTAACGTAGCGCTAACACGTGCCAAAAGTTGCTTATATATAGTTGGATCATCAGCGTTATTTGAAGTAAGTATTTTATTTGTGTTTTTTGTTAACTTTTTGTAATACATTTTTGTTTGTGTGCAGAATAGCACATTATTACGTAAATTAAGGACTGATGCGACAATGCGTCGCGTATATGTAACTGGCTGTAATTTGCAATCTGAAATCAAATCAGCTCTTCGCAGAAGTGATAAGTAGAAACGTATATTATGCGTATGTATGTTTATTGTAATTAGTAGAACTAGATTTTTCATGTTTCATTATTTTAAAGAATTGTTTGTTAAGTTCATTTAGTTAGTTAACTTTCAAAATTTTACGTTATTGCTGGGAAAGCCTGCAGGAAAATTGTAGATGGCAGGCAGGCACTGTTTTCCTCGCACAGGTCGTATGTCCGCCTGCCGCCGCCGCGTTATCTGAAAAGCGTTCAGCTAGTCAGCCTGCAGTCGAGTAGTCGTATGCGAATAAGTGATTGCGCCACACGTCGGAATGAGTGTTCCGTACTCTACACACTTTTCGCTTTCCCTGTATTTTCTCTAATATAATTTCGTATCATTCTGCACGGTGACAATAAAGACAGAGGCGATCAATTAGTGCGGCCTAACTCGTGGTGCTTTACTGTTTTAAATGACAATCGCTTTATGGATGTGCATTTGTTTTGTGCTTAAAACTGATATTGGTTCGCACAGTGTTTCAACAAGATAACGTTAAAGCATTGCTGGACTTTGAACAGGTACATGCAGAATATTTTAATATACTAGTTCTCTTCAAAGTATTTGTAGCTTTACTAAACTTTTGTTATATTTTTGTGCGCGCTTTTGGGGTAAAACTATAGAAAGTAGACAGTAACTAAAAATGTAGGTGTGGACGAGGTGTAACCTAGGCTAACGGATTTTAACAATTGACAGGTTTTCACAAGAGTTGAAAAGTTCAAAACTGAAAATAATTTACACTGCAAATTTATTTGCAACACAAATATTCATACCTGTGAAATGGAACAATGGAAAGAAAAGTTTTATAAACAATTTATTGTTAGATGAACAAGTTGAATAACCAATTGAACCAAATATTTATGGAAAATGGAAACGAAACAATCGCTGGCCAATACTGTGAAAATTTGCTGAATAATTTAACGTTGCGCGTGTTGATAATGCATATGCTACGAACACATCTTCGTGGCAATTATAAAGACGTGCACCTACTTATAGAGTTTGCTTCCCGTAATAAATTCTTTAAATCGATACCTTGAGCCAACTACCCACTTTGTACACATGGAAACGCATATGGACGAAAACAGGACAATGCGAGTGAGTCCTTCGCGTACGGAACGTAACGTTCGCGTTGCGTGACTAAATGTTCTGCTTGGCTCAATATTCGGACACTACGTTTCCAAGCCGAAGGAAGGAAAACCCGTTGAATTTTCTTCTTGCATTTGTAATACACATACGCTTGTAATGTAACATTTAATAAGATTTTAAAGCGTGCTCAAAGGAAGTGGGACCAGGTTACAATCGAACACGTGAAGTAAAAAAGGACAAATTACGTGCTCACGCTAGAAATATAAACGATGGGAAGACACAATTCGCTAAATGTGCGAGCGATATAAATTTTATTGTTGAAACGCCAGGCCGGGAAGATATGTGTATTGATCACAGTATAAATACCATTTTTCCATACAATGCCTGGCTGGTGTATTGAAGCATTCAATAAGTATTGATGAATGAATACAAACGCGGCATTTTTCGATTACATCAACGCGTACGTGCGCGTTCAACAACAACAAACCGTAAAGTAGCATACACGTTCGCGCCGCGAGCCTACAGTATTTATTAGTGCAACGTCACAATTAAATCGATGTAATAGATTCGCGAATTTGCAACGTAATGGCTGTTTAAGTATTGCGCCATTTGCATGGAACGCATTCAATCGTTTGTAATGTATTGAAGTAATGGTATACGTATGACCAGAATAAGAAATTTCACATTCTGCAGAACGCAACCACTTTTGAAATTAAAAAAGTCACTTCTTGGCTTGCAGTGAATTTACAACGCAAGTTTAACTCGAACTGCTCTCTTAGAATAATTAAAATTTATTGCCGTGTCTTGGAACGTGCCATTGCAGAGATTCAATGTGGGAGGCATAAATATCGAATTTTTTAACCGACTGATACATTCCAAGTCGCCGACGAAGGAAGCTATAATCTATTATCTATGTGCCAGTTTGCCATTATGTTCAGTGCGAAATGAGAGGAAGAGACGGCAAATAGAAGTACGCTTCATAAATCCAAACTGTAGCAGTGCAAAACGTGCCTTGCAGTTGCGAACTTGCGGCTTACAAAAAACTGGGCACAGGATACGCACAATATAAGTACATTTACACAATTGTGTTCCTTCCGCACTTACACTCTTAAAACTTGTTCTCAATTAGTTACCGATTGAAAATGATAAAGTGTTTGAAATATGAAGACATACTTTGGAGAGTTGGAACTCTTAAAAATTAATTGCGTTTAATATGCAAAGGTAGTCCGCCTATAAATTTAACCGCAAGGAACTTTCGGCGGCACCCGTTGTTTCTCCGCGGCTGTGGTGGTAAATCCCTGGCATGGTCCAGGCCAGGAATCCCGGCCTAGGTTAGTTGCGGATTAATGTGGCAGCAGCAGTGGATTTGCGAGTGGAAAGCGGCGGGCAGGACTGGGCCCGCTCAGCAGAGAAAAAACACGCGTAAGGCAGGGAGCCAAGGTTACGCGGAAGCTCTGCCAAAAATAATTTCTTCTCTTTGTCTCGCGGTACAAATTTATATCATCGCATTCACGATTCGTGACGAAACTATGTCACGTTCACGGTAAATAAGAAAACAAGATGTGCGGCCCGCGTTTACTTATTCACTATCGTGTTCTACTAATTGGCGCCCGGCAAGACAGGATACTAAATATTTATGCCCGTTGACTTTTCGCTTTAGTACGCTAAGGTCACTTGCGCATTAAATGCTTAAAGCTCACGCCACAATTGTGACGCAAAGGTAGATACGCGGTGTTGATCGATACGTCAATACAATTGGGCTGGACGTGGATTTGGCAACCGATGGCATTTGGCAAAAGCGGCAGCACAAGTGCCCAGAAGTTTGGGAAGATTTACGTTTGTGCACGGGCCGGGAAGGAATCAAAATCTTGGCTCTTTGGGCCAAACTGCGGCGGCGTCACATGCTGTGCTATGCTGTTTTTCGATTAAGGAAAATAAGGAAAAACCACAGAAAATAATACGTAATGTATATGCGACGTACATACTGAATCATGCAGGAAAAACGATTCCGCTGATGACAAATTCGGTGGATATATAACAGATGTAACTGTTTAATTCTTCTTCGTTTTTTGGGCTGGCAAACAACATGTTTTCAACAAAACATTTTAGGAATGAAAAGTACAAGCAAGTAATAGCATTAATTAGGCTAAGTGCTTAATTGCAATTATCAAGAGTTCACCTTGTTGCACCGGACTGGAACATGTCGAATTAGTTTGAGATTAATTTCACCGAAGCGCACTTACGGTTACTTCTGCCCTGGTTTCTTGGACGCTAACTAAATTTTCTGGAAGCAAATGCAGTTTACAGCTCGTCTGCGCCTCTCAAACTATCGCCTGACTATTCGTTCAAAACACGCTTATTCCAGCAGTTGGAAAAGTTTGTCTTTAATTGCGCTGCCTAATTTCCCGCGCGTTGTTTTCATACTTAGTCTTAATGAAATGTCTGAACAAATTATAACTGTATTTTTTTTGCTGCTATTATATTAGGCTTGATTGTTTGCTAATCAAATAAGTTTGTTACTCGTAGATTAGGTGCTATTTTTTATACATGTTTATATTGATTTCTTATAGATTTACATTGAAATTTGTTGGCTTTCTCATTATCTTATTACTTATAGATGCCATTAATATTTAAGCTTTGTTGACTGTGTAGTTAGAGCGCTATTGGTTTATCTGTATTACAAATGTATTACGTTTAGTTTTGTTCTTATAAAAGTTAATTATTTTTTGAATGTTTAATAAATTATTTTCAAGGCGAAATATCTTCATAATTCATAGGGTAATGTATTTTACGTGGTTAATTCAAGAAATATAGGGTATAGCAATTAATGTGTTTTTAATTATGCAGCGAATTGCCCAAGTTAGTCACGTGTCATAAACGTTTGAAACAAGGTACAAACTTTATGTCGAGTGCAATTAGAAATGGCTGTAAACAGAAGTGGCGTTAAATGCACGTATGTAAATGGGTTTTAACATTCGCATATCGGCAATTTGTTGCAATTTTGGTTATCGCATAAATCGCTATTTTATGTCATTATCGTCATTCCAGCTTGTGAAGTATGTATGAGGAGAAACCATTTCAGCAGCTTTACTTCTGCATTCACATGTTATGCAACATTAAACGATTTGACAAAGCATATCATCGAAGAACAATGCTAGCAAAACTTTATAAGGCTGAAGCTTAAACAAAAAATGTGAAAATAAACGCAGTGCGTTGACATTCTTTAGGTGTAAATATTTAGTGTTTGTTCTTCGCCTGAAGGCTGATTGTAAGCGCGAGAAATATGCAGGTTGCGTAGAGAATTTTCATCAAAATATTTTCAGGCCTGTATATTCGGGCAATAATATTTTCGGCAAATATTTACTGAAACTGTTTTAGCTAAATAAACATTCAAACAATGCGAACTTCAACAAAATAATTCGTCTTATTTATAACGGCATACACAATACACAACACATCCGTATCTTCGTGTTTATTGAGTTGTCTAGGAGCGCATCCGAGTCATCAATTTTCCGGGTGGGCAAAAACACATAATCCGTGAATTTGCAGAGCAGATATACAAATATTCGTTATTGTATAACAAGTGTCGGGCGCATCGGAGCGACGAGCGAGTGAGCGGAGTATGGAAGGTCCCTGCTAAAATTGGCATGATATTGTTATGCCGACTATAACAAAGCGACGTAAATAAATGAGCGCACTTTTTGTCTGCTTATTTGCCAAGACGCCTCCGGATAGAAGCGTTCTGCCTGCTTGGGGCCACTTTACCGTTCGAATGAAAGTCCAACGAACCAGCGGGACGAAATGAAATGAGCCGGAAACTCTTCTTTTTCATTAGGCAATGGGGAGGAAGAGTTCAACGTGTATTCCGGTATTCGTTTTCTTAAGACGATTGCGTCGAAAAGGCAACCAGACTCGGGCGTGAAATTATCTGATCAGCAAGGAAAAGGAAAATAAATCGAAGATATTTCATAATATTTCATTTCAGAATCTGATTTTGCTGTTGGCACAGGAACGGAAACTTATCTACAGAAATCGCTAAATAAACCAATAAACCATAATCCAAGATATGAATTAGATATTATAAGTTTTATTGGGAATTTGAGAAGCAAAAATAACATCGGATTTCTGCTTCTTTACGTATTTTCGTTTTGTGGCTTTGATTGATTTCAAGCACTCTGATTTTAGTGCTAAATTTTTATGCACATTCAGCAGGAAAGTTGCGGTGTATTTTAGTTTCCTTCAAGGAATTCGTCCTACCTTACGGCATAATATTAAGATTTATATTTTGAATGCGCACCGCAATTTTTCACGGTAAATGATTAATGTGCTAAAATATGGAAGAGCATTATGATTTCATGTTGCGTTCTTAGTCGCTATTCTTAGCCGCAGATATAGTGGCAATGAAAGGTGCTATAAAAATGATTCTTAATGACAAATTCTTTCCTTTTTCTCACATGTTATATTGCACGCGGTTATATTTTGCAAACTGTTTATTACAGGCTAATTATAACTTAAGTTTATGAATCCCTGTTGGACAGGATATGAAAATAATTTGTTTATTGCTCCGAGAAGATATTTTATTTTTGCGAATTTGCCTTGATGTGCGCGCAAACTTACCGACCGACGTATTAAAAATACCATCATAAATTGAACATAACTGTAACAGCGTTTTACACATTTAATTCGAGTGACTTCCAAGAGCATGAAGTGGTTTTCCAAAAATAAAATTCATTTTTTGTGCGCGCGAATGGAGTTTTGACATTCATTTCTTCATCCAACAAATCTAAAACACATGCCAATCTTCTGCTGATTAAATTTGGTTCTTGGAAGGACAAGTATGTTAAATGTTCAAGTGAATGGCACTCAATCCAAAGTTTATGAAAATGAAGACTAAATCCTTCAACGAAACATTTGAAACGCGCAGATTTCTTATAATTCTCTCAATGAAGTAAATATTAGCGCGACATGAGCGATACTTTTAAGTGCTCTCTTTGACATTACAACTCTATGTAAATATTTATCCTGTGGAAACTTTTAATCTCTTCTTTCAGCTCCTCGTACATAAATCACACTAATTCCTGGATAAACAAGAAGACAAGACGACGCGATAACAAAGACATCTGGGAATGTGTAATTTACAATAATTGCCATCGAGCAGATTGCATTGTTTTGATAATGTTAATGAACTATTTCTAATTACAATTAACATGCATTGTTCTAGCTCACGTGCGTGTCTCGCAGAACACAAAATGCCAACTGCATTAATGAATTGGCAGTCATGCAAATACAGAACATTTCACATTGTTCTTCAATAATTAAAATAACTATGAGTGGATGCAGCTGCTCTTGAATAATTCGCATCCTACGTAATTAAAAATATTTCTGGAATTCTCTGAAAACATTCATTTCAAGTGCATTGTTTGAAATTAATTCAACTATGGATGAATTCCAACAATATTAGTATTTAATCTGTTAAAACTCGATGAAGTTTCAAACGGAAATCGAATGTATTTTAAAATCTCAAAGCAAATTCAAGTATGAATCTTCTTTATAAATAGATTTGTTATTTGGAAGCACATGCTTTTGCATTGCTTACGATTGTGATATTTACATATTTTTATCAGCGATATTTGGACAGCAGCACGCATTGATCATGAACTCATGACATTTGTCTGCTCTACTCCACTGGCCGTTGCAGCGAGCGCAGAAATAGGTCGATTATTACATGTCTACAAGTGGCGATCCGTTAAGTTCGCGAGCATTAACATTTTTATTGCAATTTGATGCATTGCACGTTTTTCTGCCGACGATGTGTTTGCATTTTACATAACCATCCGCAGTCCTGGTTCCATCGCTATCGCCTGCCAGTCGATAGCATGCCCTCATTTTTTCCCCATGAAGGATCCTCCAGGCGAGTAAAGTTTCCTTCGGTCGTACTACAAGTGTGCAGTCCTCAGGCAGTTGTGCGGGAAGTGGAGACATTAGGCATTGGAATACTTGAAACGAGCGGAAATACACATGACGTGCGCATACAGGGTGTGATTTATTAAAGTCTGCATTTTCTTATCTGCAGCAAGGAAGAAGTTAATGAAGAAAGTACATTAATGTTATGTTGTGTCGGGTTATTTCGTCTGCAAATGAAAACTACTCAGAGATATCATAAAGATAGTGGGAACGCAAAGAACTGCGAAGGGAAAGACACGTAAAAAGTTAATGAGTTTTCGTTGTGCTGACGACGTCTTGAGATAATGCATTTCATTCATTTCAGGCGTTTTGACAATTGCAGCAGTTTAGTTCATTGTGCTGCCACGATAATTGCGCTTGGACTCATTACTCTTACAGATTAATGATTCCTTATCACACACCTACATATGTACTTAAGAATAATGACAAAGTAAATGTTTAAATTGTGTATAGAAAAATAAAACGTTTATGTGATAAGATTTAAAGACTTACTTTGGTAATTTTATATTATGCAAGTTTTATACAATTATTCAGGAATTGTGTTTTGTTTTTATTATGTATGCTCTGGGGTATAAACATATCATACCTACATCTATCTATGTATGTATCTGCTCTGCATATAAAAGTGTTGGAGTCCAGGGAAGAGTCAAGTTCTATAAACATATTTAACTTAGCACTGCTGATCAAATTTTACGATATGTTCAAGTACTGTATGGCATTTGCAATGAATGCATGAACATTTCAACTTATTTTACGATCATTCTCTAGCATCAATGTTTTATTTGATTAATAAATTCTCTTCCAGTGATAAATATCATCAAGTTTATTACAAAATAAATACGTAAAATATTAATTTATTTGTATCTACTACCAAGCACTAAAACTCAAACGTGTAAGTAAAGTTAACATGAATTAACTGAAGGTTTGTTTGTGAATTGAACAAAGTAGGTTAATTCCAGTTACATACATTTCAACGCTTCACCTCAATAATTTTTTCACCTCAACTATTTTTAGATTTCACATGGTACTGAACACCGAAACTGATGTGGGATTGGTTTTCTGATTGAGATACTTGCAGGATTGGATAGGGCAATAAAGGAAAGTTCAACAGCGGTATAATTCTTCTTCGTGCGCAATCACATGCAATTTGCCGTAACGAGACACAATGCGCACAACAGTAAGAAGCTGCGACGTTGATTGCAAGCAATCGGCGCGAATGCACATTAAACGCTGCCCCCGAGTGCCTGACACGAGTGCTGCACCGATAATGGCACTTGCACATGTCGTGGTTCATCAGGTTCAAACGCGGCCAGGATTTCCTTGATTCGCGATTCGAATGCCATTTGTAACAAACGCTAATCGCAATCGTTAATGTCTTTCCATTCTTTCTCCATGCAAATCTCTTTCCGTTTTGCATGTGAATATGCAATATATGCAAATGCGATATAAAACAATAAAAAATAATTGAAAACTTATGTAAAAACTAAATTCCCTCAGGGAAACGTCACCAAGTCTTGTATAATCAAATCGATTGCGATTTTCCATTAGTGACCACATTTGTAGGATGCCAAATTGTCAATGTTCCATCACATGATATCACTGAACAAACAGAAATTGTAATTGAAGCATGTGCTACTTTAGTTAATTTAAATATTTTAAATATTTAAATATTTACTTTATTCAAAAGATAAATATCATTTCATTTTATTTTCTTTTATTTAAATTCACTTTGGAAGAATGGAAAAGGTAGAACATGTAACAGTTGGATATTTCGTGCGAACAACGCTTTAAGACGTTAAGTGGAAAAGTTGAAATACTCTCAACACTTCTTCCTTGCAAGAGACTTAATCGAAAGTAGATTCGTTGGGCGGGTGCGTGCCATGTTGCACGTGCCGTTTAAACGCTTTAAGCGCCTTCAAAAAACATATATCACAAGTAAGCGAGCAAAGCCAGCTTGCTGCCGCGAATTTAAAGCTTGTGCATGTGTGAAATTGGCGTGGGCGAGCCTACAATGCGCCGAAACGTGTTCGAGGGTGGTTTTTCGGTCGATAAGGCTTGCACATTACCGACTGCGCGAAGAAATAGAATAACGATTCCATGCTTAGCCTCATTTCACCTCGGAGAATTCTCGGACGTGGACGTCACTCAGCCACACTCCAAACTGCACTTTTCGCCGAGCGGAGATCAGGCACGTTTGCGGCCCTGTAAAGTTCAGCAAACATCCGTTTCACTATTAATAGACAGACTTCAATGCCTTTTTCATTTACACTACCTTGACATTCACTTATTGGTTAAACATACCTAAATACCTAATGGTCTGCTGCATTCTTCATGTTCCATCCTTGATCCTGATTAACAAGGCGAGCGAGTGAGCGAGCGAAGTGTGTACTTAATTATTTCCATCTTGAATGTTTGGAAATTCAAGAAAATTTCCTTTCTGTAAGTAGAGTAGTTCAATGTTAGAGCTGGTGAAGTTGGCATACGGCCATTGCATTCACACTCATCACGACAACATAATAACTGCAAATTGCAAGCAACAACAACATGTGCTCTACACTACAATACGTTGCAAATGCAAATTGAAAGTGGAAGCACGTACCCTTCACGTTCTTCGCAAACATTATAATTTGTATGCTATTATATGTCCTGTTGTGCATGGAATGAAAGAAATAGTTATGCGAATTAAATGTACAATTACGCGCAAGCACAAGGGCAATTTCAATGGCATTTCGTGCAATTGCAATTGCCTTGCACATGCCACCAGCCAACCGACCGGTAACTGAATACCGACGGGCGTTAATGCTCTAATTAAACGAGTCGTTACTCATTGTTTGTTTCTCTTGTTGCAGGATTACCATTGATATGCTTCAGTTCTCCTAAGGTGAGTAAAGTATCATAAAACAACGCCAAGCAATAAGAAAAGGCGATTAAATCGCTGTTAGCGTAAATAGTTGATGAGTTGTTATCAAATCGGCGAGGAAATGAAACCAAAGTGAATCAAAACGGAGAGGCAGGCAGTGAGATACCGAGCAATCTGGGTTTTTATCGATGCGATGCGCCAATTCAGCTTCTGTTGGAGCTGAAGCAGGCGCCTGGATCTGCCTCGCATTTCAATTAATCTAATTTCCAATCGTGTCCAATGAGCGGGCAGGAAAAACCAATACGCCAAATGCTAGTTGGCACTTTTACTTCCTCGTTTTTCTTTTTAGACGTACCTGCCATCATTATTCTGAATTTCGCGAACAAACAGCTCTAATTTATTTGTCAGAACACAAAAGCCCGCTGAATTATTGACATAATTAACATCTTCTACCCTTTAACTAATTAGGAATGAACTGATTGTTTAATTAAATATTGTTTGAGGATGACTTGGCATGAGTTCACTAAGTGTGTTCCAAATAAACACTTCGGGGGCGAATAATGAATGAAAGAACAATGCACGAATATTACCCTTTGCTGGCTGGACGCAAGGTGTGTGTGCGTGAAGGAACTTGGAACGTGGGTGCGTGCTTTGCACGTTCTTATAAATGCATCGATTATTTCGCCGCCTCCAGGCCGGTAGCCAGCGGTCACGGCGAAGCCGAATGTGGAGTATTTATAGCCGACGCGATAACAGTGCTTGAAACGAAAAATCGGTCAATGTTGGTTCTTTGTTTCAGTCTACGACCTATTGAGGAGGTAATTCCTTCGTCTTATTCCATTTTGCTGGTTGGCGTGAATGAAAATCGCCCAAAAATAACATGTATGTTTGTCAGCATTCACAACGTCTCTAATCATTTTGCATTCAGTGAGCATGTGACATTCGTAGAATGGGGTTGGGATTAGCTGGATTCAAATATGAACAACAGCAAGCCGGAGAGTAGCAAGTTGACTAATTGAAATTTGAATAGACTTTGAGCGACTATCTCGGCGCTTGTAATTAGCTGTTTTGTCTCCCATTTCTCGGTGTTGCTTGCAGGATAATTCATTAATATTACACCAACATAACAATACATCTGAGAGAATATTAAATGCTTGCAGATACGGCAAAGCTAAGACAAAACATATTTTTCAAGCGGGGCCGAGACCCCATCTAATAATGTCGTGCGTCTGAGAAAGTTTACCACTTTGCACTTTATTACGCGACGCCAAACTTCAATTTTCCTGTTAAAAAGTTTCCTTTCCCGCTGGGGAAACTTGCACCTCTTTATTCATTTTCCTTCGGCTTTCACACTATTCATGTCTACCTGAATGAAGTCTCAAACGGAATAGACAAGTGCAAGCGTGACGTGCCTGTTTGTGTTCAAATTTTAATTGAACTTTAAGAACAATTAAACTAGCAAAAGGATAATTCATTGCAGTGAAATGCATTGGAATCCGCTGAAGAGCTGATGTAAACGAAAGTGTTTGAAAGTTAAGCAAAGAAGAAACGCCGAAGGAAGTGAAGACCTTCCACGTCTCGAGGGCGGCAACCGGCACACGCGTTGCTACCCTGATGACTCGGATCGAAGGACGCTCGTGTGTTTCCGCCGCACGAGGCCGACCGTGGCGGCCTTAGCGGCAGCAGCCGGTAAACGCTTCAAGGGGGTGGCAAACTGGCGGGTGTCTGTTTCACTGACGGTTCTCTTATCGCTGCACCAGCCGATACATCCATCATCAGTGGAAACGCAATGAAAGTGTTTTGTGTTGCAATCACACATCAACTCACCCAGGACTCTGACTGTGGATCACTTTGATCAAGCATGAATCAGAAGTCCCAACAAAGGAATTGTGCAAATTGTGTTACTAGACCCGTGATAACCTAAAGCATAAGCAAACTAATTAGAGTTGAACATTCCAGAAGTTACTAGTTTTCTATTGTTGATTATTTGTGAATGTGATCGTGACTGATATCAGGATAACAAAGCAATACGTAGGATAGACACATACGACAAGGAATTGTAAACTGTGGGAGTCATTCAGAGCTCTTGTCTGTAAGAAAAATCAATGAGAACGCCAATGACGAAGCAATAAACCCATAGCAGGTGATTAAATATGCATAACCGCATTCATGTTGACAGTGGTAATAATGGCACGTTGACCTTTTTTGCTTGACCACCACTGGCCCCTCGCCAGAGACCAAACCGCTGAGGGCTGAAGATAAAAGGATCACGATTAATAATCCCCATTGATTGTATTATTGTGGGCTTCAACGACATGTTGAATCGGATATAGTCAAGGAAGCAACTAGTCTTCTTGAATCGATTCCTCAACCAGTCATAACATTTGCGAGACGGACAACATCTGCTCGCGAGTGCGCGGGGGTGGTGCCTGTGTCTGAAAAGTGCGCGGACAAAAGGAATACATACTTCACTTCTTAAGGAGAAGCTCGAACAGCGAACAAAAACACTCAGCATCATGATGAACGACATGAGTGACGAATACAATTACCCGGATCAAGGATGTACGGCTAGTTGGCCGGACTCCGAGCATCAGGTATGAAAAACGCGATAAAGTTTAACGTTATCCTTTAACTCTGCGATACAAAGTTAACAACAACAACGTAAACATAAATGCAAACTTAATTAAAACTTACGAGTACGCTATAAAAGTTCTAGCAAGGGATGATCTTGCTTAAAACTTTCTTCTGTAGGATAATCCCGCAAGGATTGCGGATGGAAAAGGATAATAAATAATGTTCAGATTTGTGTATGAAAGTTTATGGGAATAATCAATAAAACTATTGTGAAGTGCTTGAAAGCCGTCGCGTTGCGTTCAGTTCAGTCGATGGATGTCGATGCAGGCGCATTGTGTTGTTGTTTGTAAATACGCTGTCCATCACATGCGATCATTTCCATCATTCGCCGGTCGCTTTCGGCGAACTCCTCCAATATTCATTCGCTCGCAAGTCAGCGGAATATTGCATGCACAATGCGTTGGCGAACCAGACCCAGAGCCAAACGAAAATCAAATGAAATGTGTCCGACTGGAATAGAAATCCATTAAATATGTATCAATACAGTCCTGCAAATTTCCAACGTGAACGAATAACAAATGCACTCCATGATAAATATTACTGTTGCTCTGAATTCACTTCAGTGTTGGTTGGATTTCAGGTCGTGGAGTGTTATTTATTATGCTTTACTTACGAGGCAAAAAGTGACCTTAATGAACGTGCAGCAAGTAATCGCTTAATTAATAGCATTAGTACCTTTACCTGCACTTTATTAATATAATAATTTATTTTCTTTTGTTTCTACTCAAGTCACTAGAGTGACTTGAGATTTGCATTCTTGATTGCATCAAATGAATGGCGTTGGCATTTAGTCTTGAGTGAAGTGTTTGCTGTATGACTAGTACTTGCCTAGACCTTTGCTCTTTCGGATAATCTATGAACTAAATGAAGAAAGAATGTTTGTTATTTTCTTTTAAAACAAATTAAGATAAGATGGTATTCGTTAAAAAGACGGAGTTCTGCATATTTTTAACATATATTTGACTAAATTTCCACCACAAACCACAAAAAAACAAGATTTAATTAAATCTTCAACATGAATTATTTATCTGCTCGAATGACAGAAGCATTTGTAGGATTTGTGGTTGCTGTTAATGGTTTGACCCTTTAGCATCATTAATCATAATTTCCGTCGAATATGTGCGAAGTGCTATTGATGCTTCAGCGATCAGCTTTGATTTCCAATACAAATTCATTTGCAAATAGAAATGGTCCTTTGCTTGAAATGTCATTGAATAAAATAAGGTTCATTCCCGTAAAGAGAGGTTTATTTTTACGGGCCATCGAGTGTAATGTCGTTCTCAGGAAACACATGTCAGTGGAGTTAATAACGTAAGAAATTCGATAAAAAACCTAACGAGAGATGCGTACGTCTTCATCTTACATGCCGCGTGTTGAAGGGAACACGTCGCGTCGTTAAGATAAAAACGGCTTTCCGATTACGCATGATGATCGCAGGCGCATATTTTTTCGCTGCTGGGCGCTCACCGTCAATTTCCATTCGGCGCGCCGCGCGCTTCCGCTATCGGCAATCTCACCGGGGGCGGTTTGCACGCCACTACTACCGCCGCTGCCGCATGCGACCTCTGACCTTTTCATTTCCATCGCTCGCATCCATCGACGGCGGGCTGGCAGTTCTTTGGCGCTCCGCTGCACGCGCCTGTTTGGATTGTCCTTTCTTCCGACCCGCCATTCACTCTCCCAATCTATTAAATTTCAACCCGTTTACTAAACAAAAAGCATACAAATTGCTACCTTTTAATGGTGTTTCAATACCTGGAAAACAATTCACAAATTTGCTAAATTGTCTAAATTTGTAAGTTTATGTTGTTTAGTAAATTTCTTCTTTTCTTAGTACATACGTGGATACAGCCGGTAATGTGAATGCAAATGTTTGCAGAGTAACGTTTCGCAAACTATGTGTTCGACTTTCGTGCGGTGGGCGCAATGTGGGGCAGTTTAATCGGGCGCCGCTTGAGAGTGAACTTGAAGCGAGAAAGTCTCGGCGGACGGCGTGCACTATAATCAACGCAATTTACTTAATTAACTCCCTTTACGAACAACGTCATGTTTCGTGTATATTTTTCGATAAGTCATTAGAAAAATATCCGACGGCAAGTCAGAAGGTTAGCAAACGAGAATCAGGGCAGCACGGCACAGGATGCTTTACCTTTAAATAATGAAACCTTTTCTGCATGTAACAAAGGAACGGAAAATTATAACGAGTATTTACACAAAACGGCGTGGCGTTGCGCTGGCGTGGAGTTCTTCACTTGCGCGCTCGCAGGATAAAAACAAGGAGCTATTGTTCGCGCTGAGTGGCGGTGACAGCGTGGGGCGGCATGTACAATGGCTTATCCGAGGGTACCACAATGCTGCGACTATAAATACAACGAAGGCAGTCAGTCGCCGCGTGGATGCAAACAAAACGTAAACGAAACGAAACGATTGCGTGGGATGCACTTGGAGGACCTTGTTGTGATGATCTATTCGCGTGCGTTTTTCACGCCGCATTCCTGCCTCCTGCCGACTGCTTTTTGCCTTGCCTTTTAGTGTTTATGTCAGGTACCTATTGCTCCTTTAAAATGGTTACAAGTATGAAAATGTATTCTATTCATACAAGTGGTTCAAAGTAATCGGAAATAATTATCTTCACGGCTTTGTTGGCTGAGAAATGACAAGAATAAATGGATGGAAGTTATGAGTCTACTTGGGATAATAAAAGAAAAATATTAAGAAAGTTATTTAAATATAAACGTTGCTCATGGAAATTTCGAGAAATTACATCATATCTTACAAGATTAGATTGACCCACTGAACTTTTCTCACATCACATCACTTTTCTTTTATATTTTTACATTAATAACCTTCAATTTAATTTTGAACTTTTGCATACATATGTCATTCACATACTTAACTATTTATAAAACACAACATCCTGACTTTATCATTTCAGAATGTAGCAGTGGCTACTTGTAGTTAACATGTTTTTAAACATTTGAATTACAAACATCAAGCACATACATATGTTTTGTTAACTAAACAACACTTGACCTGCATTTGCAATTACATTTATCTTAGCAGAAAGTAATTTTTCATCGTAAAGATCGTAAGGTTTGCTTACTTTAATTTAATATAGAACGTTATTTATCTATTGATTTTTTAATGTCTACACGTCCCGACTTAAAACCAACATGCAGGTATTACATAATCAGTTAAAGTTAATTAATTTCGCTTTGTATGAGCTGTTGTACGTTCGCCTATCGCCAGCAATCAACATGCATTCGCAGCACTAGATTACCAAAGCACCACACAAATTACAACCTTCCAATAACCACATGCCACAAACTTTTTAAACTAATGAATTACACTCCTAACCACTTACATTGCAAGCGAATTACTCTGAAAACAAATTATCTCTACAGAGCGTAGACATGCAATCATCTGTACTTACGTAATGTTTAAACTTATTGTCAGTTTATCCCAGAAAACTTCAATTATTAATTCCTTAAAGTACTCTTGGACAACCAATAAGAGTAATCATACAACAAATGAAACCTGAGGACGTCGAAGACGAACCCGGGGAAGAGTTTATTGAAGTATAAAAGCATAAAAATAGTTGTGAATGCATTGTTGGCTCGTGGTGTAGTGGAAATGGATCAATAAGAGTGTCTAGACAAATAAAGAGATCTGTTTCTTGAAATACAAATCGACAATTTTCTTTAATCTCTTAATAACCACGCATAATATAAATACTGCTCTGGTATTATGGGGTCTGCAATTGCGCCATAACCATAATTATCCATTAATATCTGTCTGGTAGTTGGTTTGCAACGCGAAATTAAATTAATTAATTAATTACTCCATCAAACAGTGAAACTGTATAGGTATATCATAGACATAGAGAGTTTCCAGAACATGTTCAAAGCAAACATTAGTCCTAGTGGAGTTTGTGTGCTCTTGTACCTGTTTCAACATTGACAAATGTAGACAAGTGTAGGTATAGACTGCATGCCACTTTTCTACAGGGACAACGACGAAAAGGGGAAAAATCAAGAGAGACACATGGCGAGACATATCGGCGCTTCATGCAAGTCAAGCCATCGAACCAGTCAACCCAAGCAAGCAAACAATAGCGACGGGTTTGATATTTGATAGGAAAGCGTCGAAGGACACACGAAGCGTTGAGATATGACGAGAAAAGAGCGGAAGAGCGAAGAATGTGATATTTTGGTGTGGGTTTTATGCAAGCGGACAGGAAATTTCAATTTAAAATAAAGAAGAAGAAGAAAGGAACAAAAAATTCATATGTTCTGTCATAAGATTGAAAATTGGTAAATATTTGTATTGATTGAACTCGTGGGACACAGAAATTAGGCTGGGGATCAATACAAGCGCGCTTAATTAATTTTATAGCATTGAAAATCCATATTATCGCTTGGTATCAATCATGTTGGCATGCTGCGTTGCTAAATTCCCAATTTATGATGATTATCTACAAACCAACAGCGCTGAATATAAATTATACCCAGTTGTAATTTATTTCAAGCAATAAAGGCGAACTATATTTTGTTCAAAATATCAAAGTTTGGAGGAAAACACTTGACAGTTGAACGTTTAATAAAACTTCTATCGGGCTGCGTTCTTTGAATTCGGAGAACCCTTTGAACGGAATTAAATTTCATCCACTTTTTCTGAACATTCATCTTTCAGTTTCAAAATGATGGATGTTCCAAACTGTTCAATATCTAATCCTTTGTACAGCTATCACATGTTTGACCGACCGAATATCTGACGCTAATCTAAATTTTTGATTGATTAATTAAACTTGGCTTTTATTTAGTAGTCTTAATTAGTACCCAACACATTTTAAAGCATATTAATTACATTTTTTAAAGTTTGGATTATAATGATTCTCGGGTTTGATGAGTTTCAAAGCAACTTGGACGTATCTTATCAAAGTGCGCATAATATTGCGCTAATTTGCAGACTTGGTCCTCTCATCTTGTCTTTGCCTCGTATTGTCACCAAGAGTGGATGTGGTTTTGTCGAATTAGCCCCAGTGCACTGGGAAGACGAATGCTGAGCCTGTAATGTACAACATGCTGTTCGCCGTTGCTGTTGCTGTTCGATGTTCTACAGGACGACAGGAAGGAAGTGTGTCCTTGTGCTGAGCGTCGACCCTTCGCTGTTAGCATTTAGTTGCGACATTAGGTGTCGATCATGGCACATCAAAGCAATTTACTTGCAGCTGGAACTGAGTTTCAGACACGTTCACTTGGTGTTCATTACGTTATAGCGCCCCTTCGATAATTGGAGGTGCAGTGAGCGAAAACACCCTTTATAAAGCAGCAGTTTAAAATGCAGTAACATTACGTTATAATTAAAAAATAATTAAGTATTTTGTACCTGTTTATTAACAGGTACTCGTTTGATACTTAAGAACTTAATTATTACGTAATTTAGCAAAGTATATACAGTTTTTCCTAAAGAAACTGCAGCAGGGTTAGAGTCAAAGTATTAGTCTTCAGAGTTTTTGGCAGTAAAGCCGACTAACTGCACGTCCAGATGGTGAATTATGTGTCGCAGTCTGGACAGCGGAAGGGAAGAAAAGCAAAAAAGGAGACAAACCGTCCAAGTTGCAAAAACAAGCCGTACATAGATTATGGGTCTTAGAAAATGCACAAGTACCATGAAAGACATTTCCGCTCATTGGCCGCGTGCCATCAGTTCTTGGACGAAATTTTAAAAAAGTTATTGGAGTATTTGATGTCTTTATAGTCCAGTTGCATATAGCAATATGTAAATATTACAGCTGCAACCATTTATTAGGTATGTCTTAACGTTTCATTTAGGGTTTGATTAAATGTTAATTAATTCAAACTAAATTTGAGTTAATGAAATCTAAAAGTACTTTATGTAGAAGAAGGTCAAAATGCAAATAAAGATAAAATTAAGACAAACATTGAAAATTCAATAATAAATGACTTGTAATAACCAGTTGTGCACTATGCTTACGAAGTAATTACAGTGATAACTGAGCAACATATTTATTAATTTGCTTGCAATGTAATGTAGCAGAACATCTAGATTCTAGAAAGTTTAATCAACTAGAATCAACTATAATATCAATGATGGAGCGTCAGTTCTCACGAGATATAATAGCTAAGTGAGAAATGTATGATTACGAAATGTGCAAATATTCAAGTACTTTACGAAGTTTGCAAGTTATTCTGTAAGATTTTCCAAGGCAGAGAATATACGCCTGAATTAATATTTCCGTCATAAACGTCGTGTTGCGCAAATATACCAGTGCGCAGTGGTTAAAATATAATATTGGCGGAGGAAATGAGTTGACGTGGAAACATGCAAAATGCGCATTTCCTACTCTCATGCAACGAGCAGATGTGACATTACTTCCCTTCAAACATTTTCCAAACGCGGGCTGCAAACAGACCTGCGGCCAGCGGGGCTCGCTGGCCGGTAGGAAATTAAATTGAGCAGAAAACCTATTAAAACATTTGTTTTTCCTGCAGATCAGGATGACACAGCGAAGAGACGGCGAAGGAAGCGGCGGATGAGGACGCGGCGTACGAGCTACCAGCACGGCTAGCGCAACACCACCACTCCAGGGCGGCGAGTCGTCCATGGTGGGCGACCGCGACGGCGATGGACTGGCCGTGCGGTGGGACTCGGGGTCGGCCGGTGGCGATGGAGGTGCCGGAGGCGGCGGTGGCGGCAAGGAGGTGCGGTACGCGCCATACGTGGTGGACCCCTCCTCGCCGCCAAACTCCGGCGGGCAGGCGACGACGGCGCCGCCGGCTCTGCCGCTGCACCTCCAGCGACCGTACTCGCGCTCGATGTCGTCGCTGCCGCCCGAGCCTTTCATGATAATGCGCTCCAAGGCGCTCAACCGACGCGTCAGCATCAACGTCGGCGGCGTGAAGCACGAGGTGCTCTGGCGGACGCTCGACCGGCTGCCGCACACGCGCCTCGGCCGATTGCGCGACTGCAATACGCACGAAGCACTCAGTGAACTCTGTGATGATTACTCGCTGATCGACAACGAGTACTTTTTTGATAGACACCCGAAGTCGTTCAGCTCGATCCTGAACTTTTACCGGACGGGCAAGCTGCATCTCGTCGACGAGATGTGCGTGCTGGCGTTCAGCGATGACCTGGAGTACTGGGGTGTCGACGAGTTGTACCTGGAGTCCTGCTGTCAGCACAAATACCATCAGCGCAAGGAGCACGTCCACGAAGAGATGCGTAAGGAGGCCGAGTCTCTGCGACAACGTGACGAGGAAGAGTTCGGGGAGGATAAATGCTCGCAGTACCAGAAGTGGCTGTGGGATATGCTTGAGAAACCTACCACTTCAATCGCCGCTAGGGTGAGTTACACAATCCAAAACCCATTTACATCTATAAGTTCTCTTCTGTGTTATCGCCCTTATCGTATATTCATTATATCTTTCTCGTGATGACGTGAAAAACATCTTGTATCAAAGGCATGTTCAAACTGACGATGATCCTGATGATGGTTATGAGCTAGTGCTAGAAATTTAGCAAAAACTAAACACAATGATGTTGTTTGAAATTAGTTTGAAAGTAGTGAGTATTGCTAGCGATCTATTAGAAAATTTTAGAACAGAACATTTACAAATTGTATCCAAAAACAAGAAGAAACTCATTATTAACCGAACAAGAAAGCTTTCGCATGAAGGAAACCAGGATAACAAGAATCTAATTATCTTTATGTGTGTGTCTGACCCTAATGTTGAATGTTTTCTGTTGGTTGTGTAACTAAGATTGTTATGTGCGTGTAACGAAGATGTGAACCAAACCAACCAAGAATTCTAAAGACTGTTTTAGATCGCAATCCGCCTGTGCGTGGATCGACGCTGCAAAGGACGAGCCGAGAACGCTTAGTAGTAGCGACTAACCTCACTGACGGCGCCGCCTGTCTCTTGCAATCATTTTCTATATCTCGATGTGACTTTGCTGTGAATTTCTTTGATGTTTTTGCTCTCTAACGTGTCTCCATGTGTCTGCGCTGCGAACTCTTAACTGATTCGTACGATTTTTGTTGCTGTTGGTGGCAAACGCAATGGGCATAACGCAATAACCAGACCGCGCAAAAACGGGCCTCTGGAATGTATGCTGCCGCTCATAATTCAGTCTGCTAATGGTCATATGGCGGCAATGCTAACTGACTCATCATTTCCGCCAACTTTGAATAATTCTGCGGTTTTGCTTCGGATTTTGTTTCAATGCCAATGCCCGCCCGTTTCTAGTCGCCAATGCGAGATTTGAGTTGCGCTTTGTTTTGAATGCGAATGAAACAAGCCGTCAGATGGCCGATTAGCATCGGCTGATTATGAGTGGCACGGGAGGTTCGAGCTCTTGTACATTGCTTCCTATTTCAACCTGAATGTTGCTCCTACTGACGATGTACTAACAAACTAACGAACGCCACGTCACTACTGATAGCTGATATCACTGACGCCACGCCACGATGACTCTGGGACTCTGACAGGACTCGGACTGTTTCTATGACTGAACTTGACCAATATGTTAAATGTGCTACATCACACGTGTGTTTTTTGGCTTTCAATTTCAACCTCAATCAATCAATCAACCAATCTTTAATCAATAGAAAACGCACTCAATGTGCACTGGTTCTGATAATACACGGTGCTCTTTTTCTTCCACTCATTTCTCACTCTATTTCTCTCATTATTATCAACTTACAATTAGATCTTGCTTCTATACAATGCTCTGCAATATTTCAAGCTTTTACGTTCACATCTTACTTCACTCTTCACGCAAATCTTTAATAATATTCAATATAACTTAACATCTTTCTACTTATTTGTAGTACCTAGGTAGTCATTGTACTGTAACTGTAAAAGTCTTCTTCATCTGTTGAACCAACTGGTCTTGTCACTTGTACTGTTTTCACCGTTGAAAGTTGAACTAAACGTAACGTAAAGAACTGACTATGAGTAAATAATTGAGTTGATGGTAGCCTACAGTTGTAAGGACTGACAGACAACAACAAACTATCACTCACAGAAAGCAATATGCAGGTGATGGGAGCAGTATGAGAGTACGTGCGACATTCCAGGTGATCGCCATCATTTCCATCCTGTTCATTATCCTCTCGACGATCGGGCTCACCCTGAACACGATACCGAGCTTTCAAATGGTGGACGAGAACAACGCGCCCATGGACAACCCGCAACTGGCCATGGTCGAGGTGGTGTGCATCACTTGGTTCTCCCTGGAGTACATTCTGCGCTTCAGCGCCTCGCCCAACAAGTGGAAGTTCTTCAAGGGCGGCCTGAACATCATCGACTTGCTGGCCATTCTGCCCTACTTCGTCTCACTGTTTTTGCTCGAGACGAACAAGAATGCCACCGATCAGTTCCAAGACGTGCGGCGAGTGGTTCAGGTGTTCCGCATTATGCGCATCCTGCGTATCCTGAAGCTGGCGCGCCACTCGACCGGCCTGCAGTCGCTCGGCTTCACGCTGCGCAACTCGTACAAGGAGCTCGGGCTGCTGATGCTCTTCCTCGCCATGGGCGTGCTCATCTTCTCCTCGCTGGCGTACTTCGCCGAGAAGGAAGAAAAAGATACGAAGTTTATCAGTATTCCGGAGACCTTCTGGTGGGCCGGTATCACGATGACCACCGTCGGCTACGGTGACATTTACCCAACCACGCCACTTGGGAAGGTCATAGGAAGTGTATGTTGCATTTGCGGTGTCTTGGTGATTGCGTTGCCCATTCCCATCATCGTTAACAATTTTGCCGAGTTCTATAAGAATCAGATGCGCCGCGAGAAGGCGCTCAAGCGGCGTGAGGCGCTCGAGCGCGCCAAGCGCGAGGGCAGCATCGTGTCCTTTCACCATATCAATCTGCGCGATGCCTTCGCCAAGAGCATGGATCTCATCGATGTCATTGTAGATACAGGTATGTCTTTCAGCCTCCACACCCGCACTCTTTATCACTGTTTCTCTCGCTGTGTGTGTCTCTTCCTTGCTGCCTTCCGCGTCCTTTGTGTTTCGCTGTGTGATCGTGGGTGCGTGTGGTACCTTCTTTCACGTCTTCACGTCTTGTTCTCGCTCGCCCTCGCCCGCAGGCTGAGATTTACCACACAAAATGACCACACTAACACATGCACTAACACTTGCTTCACATACATACATATGTACGTGTCCACCACTACCATATTCATTCATTCGATCCGACGACGACCATAAAACACTCTCCCGGGAGACTGTTTTCTGGCCGGCTGCGGCCTCTTCATTGTACTACGTTATCGATAGCAATAGTTAGTTGGCATTTTAGTTGCCTTAGGTGAGAGAACCGAGTACGATAATTGACCGAAAACGAGCCCCTATTCTTATCCAATACGAATTCAAGGTAAACACCTAGACTCTCAGTACTTTTGATCAAGATTCTTTCAAATAAAAACTGAATTTTTAGGTTATATCCTACTAAATATTCACTAAACAACTTAAAAGTTCATGTTTTTTGGGAGGATCTATTAGATAACCATAAGACTAACTACATTTTTTGAGTGATTATGAGTAGTAGTTGAATAGTACTCATAAGTGCTGGCTTCTAGGACACTTTCCTTTCCTTAAAACGGCGCTTTTGCATCTCTTTGGCTCCTATTTTATTTAACTAGACTCATCACTTACTTTGATTTGCGATTTCTTTGGTGAGTGATGTGAGTTTAAAGACGATTTGTCTTCTTCCCCAGGTGAAAAGAGTGCCCTGATTGGTGGAAATGAAGACAATCGCCGAAACTCTCAGTAAAAACCTAGAAATTTGTTTGCCATAGGTTTTGCCTTTCTAAGTCTTAAATTTTAAAATTGAAGCGTAAAAATTATTATACTTATACGATAAAAATATATTAGTTTTATGTAATGGAACAATTTTATAATTGGCAGATGTAAAATGAATTGGAAACTGATATCTCATTTGAATTTGGAATAAATTTCATTTTCGCATTGATTCATATACATGAATTCCGCTTATTTGCATCCGTTCGTTCGTTCGTTTATACAGCAATTTACAAAATTATACAGACCAATCGATATACAGCAGATATAAACTTCCACGAAAGAAACAAACAATCTAAATCTCAATTTTCCGCGCGGGCAAAGCGCTTTTTGCTCGCTTATTTTTACTTATGCAATTCGAGTTCAAAGTACGCCGTCTATTTGAAGTTATTTTTACGTGGAAGAACGTCTCACGATCAAGTTTTTCTATTCTCTGATATTCCTCCACTCACTCGTCTAGACTTGTCTTAATCTGAAAACATTCGATCACCAGCTTTAATCTTTGTTGAATGCTAAGTAAGTGTTGGTACTTTTACGCTGTAAACACACCAGAATCGCGCACGCACCTTTACTTTTGCATTACCTAATTGTTACTCTAGTTCAGTTCTGTCAGTTGTCAGTAATATTGCTTCCACGTACATTTCGTTTGTAAGAAAGAGCAAAGCAAGCAAAGCAAACACTTTTATTATATTCTTATCGCAAATTCAAGTCACACTCACTCAAGCTCTGAGTGAACATTGAGTAAGCATGAGCGTAGCATAATGAGTGTGGTGTTAGCTGACAAAAAGTGTCCCTCCTCGTCAGGCCACAACATATCGCACTTGGATGGGATTAGTAGTAGCGAAGGAGAGCCGGCCACCTTCCAGCAGCAGCAGTACCAGCAGCTCCTTCAGCAGCAGCAGCAGCTCCAGCCGCAGCTCCAGCAACAGCAAACAGGTTACCAGAGCCACGATAGTTTATCAAACCGCCATAGACGTAGCATCACTTCCCAACCATCTTGTCTTCCAATCAATGATGGACCTCCAGTTCCAGTTACTCCGGTTCCGGCCCCGGCCCCGGCTCCGGCCGCCGCCACGAAGCAAGAGCGACTCGTCGATCTCGCGCCGCTCGAAGAGCAGCAACTGCAAATGTGCTCGATGGCGCCGCTGGCACAAGACGAGACTGTCCTCTTGCCGCCCACGCCGAAAGGATACATATCGCCTGGGGTGAGTATCTCATTCTTTGCCATTGCTGCCGCTGCACCATCAGCGGCATGAGGTCGAATTATCACTCATTTCGTTCCATTATCTTCGTTTGTTATCGTTCAGTAACGGCACACTATCACGCTAGACTTCTGTCATTGCATCGAATTGCCATTGCTCATTGCCCATTGCTCATTAATATGCACCATTCACCACTCATAAATTTGCAAATGTTGAATGAAATTACTGTTATTATCCGATATTGTGATGATGCAGCTAATTATTCTCTCTTATCACACAGTACTTTCAACAACACATCAAATCATGATTATGTACACGATTATCTTATCAACTCATTTGTAATCGATTTGTTTTTTATTTATTCGATAATATGTATAATAATATACTTTGTAAGTGGGATGATTTGATGTTTCGTATATTTGCTCGAGTATATTGCTGCTCGTACTTGTTTTTTGTTGTATTTCTCTAGTTTTTTTATCCTAAAATTTCTATTCTATTTTACTTTCTATAATTTACTTCGCTATCATAGTACTTACCTACCTATGTCTATAAATATTGAATCTTTTCTCGTACTTTCTCTTTGTATACATACTTACTTCAAGTTATCCTTGGAACAAAATGCTGTAAGGAACAATCAATCATTTATTCTTTGATCGCCTACTGAAAAAAATCTATTCTTGGTACAATTCGCCTGTGAAATTGCGAAACATTTTCATTAATTGGTTTAAATAATTATTGCCAAACTGAAACGAGAATCTACCCACCCAACAATAATTCAATTCACTTTCTGTTGGTTTCATTTTTGATTTTAGGTTTTATTTTAACAAAAAAGCAAACACGTTTTCTTGTTATTTGTGATTTTTTGTTTTGATTCTAGTTTTATCGTTTTATCATTATGGTCATAAACTTTAACTAATAACGTTCTAGATACAGATTTATGGTCGTTGTGCTACTTTTTTCTCTGTTTTCGATCTGTCTTGTAGGCGGACAGCAAAAAATCCGACCCTAACAAGAATAATAAGGTCGAGAAACTTGAAGAATTTCCTAGTGAATTCGAATGTTGCTTTTGCACTTCAAAGGTAGTATTTTGCTATCCTTAATCTTATAATAGATTTATCTACTTTTAATGATAGATAATCATCATTATCATAATGTTTATTTTCCACAAAATTTGTTCAAAACTTCTCTAATCAGAGAACAATTTGGCCGAAAGTTATCTTTTTAGTTATTTCCACATACATTTCATAAAACACAAATATTTGAAGGCGCCACCAATCATTCCAATGATACTCATTAGGACGAACGATTCATTAATTAACATGAATTGAATTGAAATGATTGATTTGCCTCCAACTTGTACAGATTTGGCGCATGTAGATTGAGTACTTGCATGGTTGATTAATCGCTCTCTTGGTATAGATGTGTTCTGATTTGCGTTCGTTAATATTTTATGTTCTTTCCGATGATTTGTTGATGGTGTATTGTGTTGTTCTTAGAATTGTTATTTGTACATGATAGCTGTGTGTGCTTGTTGTGTGTTTATGTATTATACAAATAACATGAAATCTAAAAGAACAAAAGATGAAAAATGATGTTTGTGAATTGGCGAATACAACCACCACACGAAAACCTGACAATACGAGCCGCGAAAACGAGTTGAATTTCAATTTCATCCTCAGCAAGAGTGAAACAATTCTAGAAACAAAGCAGACAGAACAATTAAACAGTTTCGTTAATTTCAAATTAAATGTTTCGTTAGACTTATTTCGAAAGACTTGATTGTCAAGTTTGTTTCTTTGTTTTGTTTTATGTTTGTGTTTTGTTCTGTTGAAATTAATGCGCTGAAAAAGGGGGGCTTGAAATACAAAAATAAAAAGAATAATATAATCAAATAAATATAAAGTGCAATTATTTCGAATGTACGAATGTTCGACTGTGCGACTTGCAGGAATGCAAAGGACGAGCATGTGGAGGAGAATGCATACCGCTGCGACAAACAACGACTAGCTAGCCGTCGCCGCTGCCGCCACCGCCGGCCGGCAACAACCCCCAACAAAAGCGGTGCACACACAATGACCTGATGCCACACAATCAACTACCGCCTACCACCACATAGGTGCACATACCGTAAAAGAAAATCCGCTCGAACGAACGCATTCGATTCGATTCGATTCGCTTGCCAAATCAATCAAACCAAATCCACCAAACGTAGCCAAACAATATTCACAATTATCCAAGAAGCTAACCAGTTTGCTGCGAGTTCAAGCGCGAACGCAAGCGCAAACGCAGTCAGGTGAGTTGAAAGTTTTTCTTCGTACGAACTCTGTGTAATTCTCTCAATCAATTAAACTACTACCAAACTAATTAAACAATTACTAGACAACTAGACGGTAGACTAAAAAGAAATTCGATTTAAGACGTTGATTTATTATTCATTCAATTCTTTGTTTTAATGTCAGTTTATTCTTTTGACAAGAAAGAACATAAGAAACAACCAAAAATACACACGTCGTTTTCGGAAAAATTGCATATTTGGACCTGAAAATAACAAACAAATGGACGTAAAATTGATCGCATAGATAATAAATGAAATCGTAATAAATTTCAACTATTCTGGAATGATTATTGCACGCTATATTATTATACGAGCAATCTAAACGCATATTTGCATTCGCCTTTCATTTCTCATCGAGAGGAAACGAAAAGTTCGCGTAGATGGAAGCACATTTTTGAGTAGAATTATAGTTTAGTGGTGATGCACGCACACGCCAGTTGAAACCTCTATCAATTCTGTATTGTAATTCGCATTTGCATTTTCTCTCTAAGTATTCTTCTTCTGACTTTTTGATAACGTAGTGTTTTATGATATAGTGAATGCGGATATTAAGGAAACCATTAATGTTTCCTTTCCACTCGTATTCAACTCACATGCATGTTGAAATTTTATTGCACATTTAATCAAAATTCTTACAAGTTGAGTTAATTACCAACTAATCAATTAAGTATCGAATATCTGATAAAACAAAATGCAATTAAAAGAACCCTTTGTACGCCTGGCTTTGTATTCTCTGACAGGACTACAAGGAGTTTGTAGATGCCGAAAACCTGATGCCGTTTCCAACGTCCGACTTTCGGCATTTGGTGTGCCTTGAAATGCGCGCTCTGAAGGGAGACCTTATGAGCATGGGCTCGTCGAATGCGTTCTTCGGCGAGATGGACATCCGCAAGCCCCTGACGCCGTTCACGCTGAATAACAATAACACCACCAGCGGCAACATGAACAACAACAATAACAATGCGGAAATGGGCAGCGTAGATATGTCCAGCTCGGACACGTTCGCCAGCTGCGCAACCCATCCGTTCCTGTCGCAGGGCGATCTCACCTCGGACATTGTCGATCCGGGATGCGTCGTCGATAGCAATCTGTATGTGAACCCAATGGATAAGAGTGGTGAGAACAGTCCCGAGGCCCCGACGGCGGCAATACGAAGCGGGGGCGGCGTAAAGAAGTCCGCTTCGGGCGATACGGCGTTGCGCAGTCTAACGACGTCGAGCGAAGACCATTACCGAGAATTCGCATCGTTAGATCGCGGAAGTCGTGTGTCTCTCAACGAATCACCTTTGCCTCAAAGACAACGAAGAACCAGATTTCAACAGGTACTTAATCACTGCTTGCGGTTGTTGTTTAGTCAAGACGATCAATGTTTGCAGAGCCACGGCGGCGGCAGGTTAAAAGCACGCTTCGGGGATTCGATGGAGAACCAGGACTCGCAAGAGAGCTTGTCAACACAAGACGGCGGCAAAAAGAAGAAAACGTCCTTCATGCCAACCCGAGGACTTGCATCTGCTACCCGAATAATCAATCAGCATTTGTTTGGCATCCAAAGCCTGGGTGGTGCACGCGCAGGTATTTCATAAATAACTTCTGTCAACTCAGCGAAAAACAAATGAACAAAGTATTTACCTCAGGCTTGAGGCCTAAGTTTGATATTATCGATAACCCACCAAATATATATTTCAGGTCATCGATTACACTTGTCAAATATTAATCAAGCTGTTATTTTGTAGGGAAAAACAGCGGTAGTAAATCGTCCTTGTCGGTGGATTCGATCGACAGCCGAGCAAGCCCACAGCTGGAGAGCCACCGGCGATCCAAGTCAATCCTGAAGAAATCGGACAGCAGCGGTTATCGCAGCGCAGCAGACCCGGAGAGCGAACGGCTGATATCAGACGCCACTTCCGGAATGGACGGCGGATCAGGAAACGAATACTCGCCGCATAAGGGGCGGCTGTCTTCACCGCCAACGGCGCATCGTTTTGCGAGTGGCACCCCAGTGAGTGCAACCACAGCCACCACATTGACGCATCGCCGGGTGTCGCGCATGCCGCCGCCACCGACGTCGCATCTCGACGAAAAAATGCGGACAATGGCAATGCGATCGCCGCTCTTCCTGCTGGACAACATCATTGGCCATAGCAAAGAGAACTCGCACTTCCATCAGCAGTGCAACGATCAAGTGCAGTCTGGTGGGCATAAGTACGCGAGTGCGGGCGGCAGCAGTGCTAGCGTTACTGAGATCCCGTTATACATATGCCCGCCGCCTCCCCCAATGGAAGAGGGCTCGCCTACCGAAGAAACTAAGCTGCTCCACGGGCCCTCTGGCGGTAGCGCGTCGCCGCCGACCGCGCACTCGAGCAACATTAAGAACAATATTCGCGAAAACTCGCAGAAAAAGCACAACTCGTTCGCTTCGTAGCAGTGGCATTGGCATTCGATTCCATCTATACCAGATGACAATGCCGTTCATTTCCGTTTGTCAATGTTAATTCGCATACAGCAAGTGCTCGTCGCGTCGTAGAAAACGTTATAGCTGATGAAACGCGTTAATCATGATGGACTATACTTAGAAGTTATTTAAGATTCATATGAATTCGTGTATCATATTTTTATCTGTGATCACACTTTAAAAAGCATAAGCAGTAAGAAGACAGTAGGCAGAAACATTCAGTGGAGTTAGTTCGAAGTCGTGCTTTTGCATTGTTTCAGAACTTGTTATAAACAACATAATGTGTATTAAACTGATGCCAGAATTAAAATGTAATCAAAAGAGAATCTCTATCAACGTTAATATTACTGTGAACAGCGAGATACTTCAGTTATATGACACCCCATTATTTCGAATTGAAGTCTGTAAATCTTTTAAACGCACTGAAATATTAAAATTGTTCAAGTTAAGATAACGACTAAAGGCAACTGAAGCTTAATTGAACGATATCAAAGTAAGAATGGTTACTAGTTGATAAAAACGTTATGCGAATGCAAAAGATATTTTAGTAAGATGTTTGAGCATGCAAAGAGGTCTTGTTATGTGCAAATAAATTAATAAATAACCGATTCAAAGTAACTTGAACAAGAAATGTAAGAATTACAATTGATATCAGGGCGTTAATGACCGAACTGAACGTGCATGGATTTGGATTGAAAACCCTCTTCTTCCATTTCAAGAAATAGCAATGTAATTCTAATGCACACAATCAAATGAATGCAAATCATACATATGTACTTTATGAAATACTTTCCCATTTGCTTGCCTATCCATGTTGATATTGCTTGGTCAATAATGGTTATTCGTTGTGTGAAAGCAGAAGTTGTTGATTCCGAAGAGTTATTTTGGATTCCTTAAAGGCTGCCGCGACTAAACGATAAAGATGAAGTCAATTTGCAATATAAGTACATAGATATGACATACATAAATGTACTATATGTATAATGTGTAATTACAACAAATTATTAACCACTAAGATCACACACACTATAAATATAAAAATAAATACATATTATTA
Source organism: Aleochara bilineata (assembly GCA_003054995.1). Taxonomy (NCBI): domain Eukaryota; kingdom Metazoa; phylum Arthropoda; class Insecta; order Coleoptera; family Staphylinidae; genus Aleochara; species Aleochara bilineata. Next base: position 20,646 of record NBZA01004670.1, on the reverse strand, counting down.
TAAGTATAAATCAAATAAATCTATGCAAATGATTCATGAATTCAAGAAATACTGATAATAAATTTTATTGAGATGAAAAACTAAATAAATATAAATTATATAAGTACATATATCGAACAAGTTGAAAATCGACAAATCTGCTTTTACTTCTGACAAATCACTTCAATTTATTTTTTTAATCGATTTGATACTCAGCAAAAGTTGCAATGTCTAATAGATATTATTCATTCTTTCTAACGTACGTACTTGTGTAAAAAGAACTATAAAAACCAATGCTGCCGTGTTGATAACTATACACAATCAGAGGAATGAAAACTTACTTATAAAACCGACTAGGAATCATTATTGATCCAAATCAGTTGGAATTCTTATCATTGGGAAAGTTCTAAGCATAAGTAAAGTTTATGGCGAAAACAGTAGTAAACCAATGCAATGATGCTTTTAATTGTCAATGTTCATAAAGTGAAAGTAAAGCGCTAGGTATATTGGGCCAAAAGGTAATTAATACAACTGTGCAACCGCAATTATAGAAAGACACATTTTACTATTATTGAGTCAACGTGATATTTTATTTCGTTAACTTATTATAAGTTATAATTTTACATTGTTATAATGCATTAACATTCCATTTGCAAGTAAAGTTTCACAAGAACGATGTGAATTCTTTTTATTCAGTTTCAGCAACAATAAAAACAATATTTTAAACTTTCCTGATTTATTCTTAGTTTTATTTAGTTAATACTAAGTATATACATTGTTTTATTTTAATTCTTCCAGTTTACCACATTTCCAATTCACTGCCAGTTGTTTAAAAGTTTGTTTCACATTGGATTTAATTTTTCTAAATCTACAGACAATTAATTAACACTTGATATATAAATCTTACCAAGCACGCAATTCGTTATCACTCAACTACTACTTATAAAAGATTTATTTCATATAAATGTTGTTAAAATAAAATAAAACTAAATTCTTGTTGACTATTGTTAATTAAAGTTGAAATTGAAATTATTTTGAAATTTACTTAATTGGTATATTAAATGTTTTATTTTCTATTCTGTTACTTATTATTATATTTATTGTATAAACTTAAAAAGTTTTATAAGTATACTTAGGCAACCAGTTACGCGATAAGAAACAAAACGTTCGACACTAGCGCCAAACGTTTGTCTGACTGACCGTTGATGAATTTAATCAGTAGCGTCATATCCATGTGTTCAAACGGTTAACTGTCGTGATTGTTAAATAAAATGGATAAATCAAAACTTGGCAGTCGCCTTAAAGCACCGACTAAATTTACAAGCTCTCTTCAAACACCTTTAAATGACATTACTACTAGGAATAATGTGAAGCCTACAACAGTAACAACGAAAACAGCAGTATCAGGACTTCGTCGAAGCCGAAGATCGAAATCATTTCACGTAACACTAAATAAACCAACATCTAAGACACCAGTAAAGAGTAAAATATTGGGAAGAACGACAAATCTGAATAAGGGAGTGTCTCAGTCCCGACCAGAGTTATCTGTAAGAGCAAGACTGCTTGACAAAACCAGTGGTGCATCTACTTCAACAACTATCAGAACAAATCCAATAGTGTCTCGAAATGCTGTTACATCCAGGACCGCCGTAAAACGTCCAGCGCCTGCAGAGCCAGCGTCCAGAACAAATCCAACGACATCCAGAAATGCTGCTCCACCAGCTGCAAAGTTATCGAAATATGACTACAAGGGACGATTCGCCGTTCTTGAAGAAAAGTATAAGACGTTAGTCACTCAACATAAGGAGCTAAAGACAACTCATAGCGATCTTCAAGAAGGTAATTGTGGTGTTTTGTGCACCTTTCTTATTTTATAGTAAATTTGAATTTATTTTACAGCCACAGAGAGCTCGAGTGCTACTATTGAAACACAAAATGGACTCATTTCGAGGCTGGAAGACGAATTAGAAGTTTTAAAGAAACAGAATATAGAGTATAAGGTGAGTAAGGACAGTTTAAGTCGAGAACTGGATCATGTCAATGGTTTACTTGAAACATGCATGAAAGAAAAGGAATCATTAATCATTGAGTTAAATACATTGAGAGGTGATTATGTAACACTAAAAACTAATAATATCATCGTACAGGAAGAGCTTACAAGATCCAAAGACAGAATAAAACAATTAGAGCAAGATGTAGAAATCACACAAAAAACACTTGACGAACACAAAAGTGAATTACGCTCTGCGGAATTGTTGCGCAAAGATTTACACAATCAGGTGCAAGATCTCAAAGGCAACATTAGGGTATTTTGCCGTATTCGTCCAATCAAAGAAGATGAGGAAGATAAAATGCCATGTGACATTACTTGCTTAGATGAAAATACATTGGAGCTGACAAAAAGCAAGGAAAGTTTCTGCCCTGGTCGCAAAGGACCTACTAACACAAGAATGGAGTTTTGTTTTGATAGAGTGTTTTCAAATAGTAGTTCACAGGCAGAAGTATTTGAAGACCTAGCCCAACTTGTACAGTCCACGCTAGACGGTTACAATGTTTGCGTATTTGCATATGGCCAAACTGGTTCAGGCAAAACCTATACTATGTTGGGCAATGAGAATAATCTCGGAATGATCCCAAGATCAATTGACTTACTGTTTAATAGAATAAAGTATCTAGAAAGTCACGGTTGGACCTATGAAGTGCAAGTAAACTTCTTGGAGATATACAACGAAACGATTAAGGATTTGCTCAATCCCAATTGTAAAAAGTCTCACGATATTTTGTTCAATGAAGGGAAGGGCTCTATTGTTACCAATCTCACAACGGAAAAAGTAACATCAGCGGTAATGATGAAGAAGCTGATGATACAAGCGAACCGCAATCGTGCCGTTGCTGCCACTGATTTCAATATTCATAGCTCGCGCTCGCATGCGGTGACAAAAGTTGTAGTAACTGGATATTTCGAGAACAATGAATACAGAGGAACTTTAAATTTAGTGGATTTGGCCGGTTCTGAATCTGCAAAAAGTTCAGACCGGATGACAGAGACGAAATCCATTAACAAATCACTTTCTAATCTTGGAACAGTTATGTTATCGCTGCATAACAAAGATACTCATATTCCCTACCGAAATTCAAAATTGACCTACTTGTTGCAATCCAGTCTGGGTGGTAATTCAAAAACGCTTATGTTTGTCAATATTTCCCCACTGGAAGATTGCTTTAATGAAACATTAAACTCATTACGCTTCGCTTCTAAAGTCAAAGAAGTTAAGACTGGTTCCAAACGGAACAAGTGTTAGTAAATATTCAAGGGAGGTTTCATGTTACAATACCAATATTTCTAATAATTAGTTTTTAATTCAATTTTATTGTAAATGTAACTTCAAATAAAGAATGTCTATAAATAATATTCAAAAAATCTTTATAATTAATGGTAAATAATACGTCTCTGGAATTTAACGGTTCATTCATTACTGTGTTTGGTCAATAATTCGCACATGGCATCGCAAAAGAATCGAAAATGTTTGGGTTGCAGTGTGAGCTTTCAAAAATTAAGGGAGCTGTGTATTAAGAAAGGGATCCAAACAAGTTTTACAAAATGTAAGAACAAACCATGCAAGAAACATGTGAACCATCAGTTGATAATAGTAAAGTGCAAGTGTGCATTTACTGTAAAAAATATTGAGAAGACCATAACAAAATCTATTGTAAATGCTTATAAAAAAATCAAACTGAGGCGCAAGGCAAAAGTGAAATCCTGGTCCATGGGTAATGATTTCAGGATTGATGATTATGTCCCAAGTTCATCTCAAACAGTGATTGAACAGGAGAGCCTACATTTAAACCACAAAGAAGAAATAAAATTAAGTAACGAGTCGCTAGATCTTGCGCAATATTCTGACACAGAAGGGGAGCTTAAGAAGATTAATTATGACGATTGCAATATATCATTGGCTGGCTTTACTCAAGACACTGTACAAATGCCCACACAAATCAATAGCAGAGTGCTGGCTTGGACTACGTACGGCTTTCCATTTATTGAATACTTGCCTGCCAGTCAATACACTATTCCCGAAATTAATAATCACCCTCCTAATTCAGGCTGGATAAGTCCAGATTTGTCTTCCATTCGTGGATAATCAGCAAGGATCACTCGATCATTTAACATTGAAACAAACATTTATTTACATATATCATAATGCACAAACGTAAAATGATTACAATGATGATAATAATTATTTTTTAAGAAATGCTGAAGTTTGTTACTTTTTCATGAACAAACATTACCATATACAAGTCTCTGAACAATTGGATAGTATAGATTCACAGCCTTTAATCTACTTTGTGGAGCTTGAATATGATAAATTTATGTATGTATTTTCATATATCTCTGTGCAAACCTGAGCGTTTGTGTTTTAAGTAGAATAAATATATTAACATATAAACATATTATTGTGCTAGAGAGTGAATACATTAATGTTAATGATAATACATTGGATTATAAGGATTTTGAACATGAGACAAATGGGGTAACCCATAGTTTTCAGGGGGCAAATGCAGAGAAGGATGATAGGGCATCGGAGGAGGTGCAGGTGGTGGTGCGACCTCCAAAATACTTAACATCGGCGTCGCTGGATAGCTAGGTTCTAGACGCTCTTGGGGTGGAGGTTCATAGCTCTCTTTATTAAGTCGCTTTTTGAATGGCAATCGTTGTTTATCTTTTTTCAATGATTCCCATAACAACTTAATTTCAGCTTCAGTGTATATACACTTAAAGACCTCTTTAAGTATATCCGGATGCAAATCAGCCACTTGAGAAGTATGAGGAATGGTTACAGGCTGACTATTACACTGATTTGTATCATTATACAAATTCGTAGCAGTCGGCTGTAAATCTATACATTCATTAGGCGGTCTACCATTCATATATATTATTTCGCTAGGATAAATGTTTTGTATAGGTTGTGCCAACGGAGGCGGTGGCAGATCGCTTTCTAAGAACTTAGCCAAGTTAGCGGGTTTCTGTTTCGTGGTGGTTGCTCTTCGCTTCACATTTCTAGTACGCTTTCCTTTCTCTCTTTGCTTTTCTACTTCAGCAAACGCACTGTCAATATCCATATCCAAGCAGAGATCAGAGACTCTGCTAAGTTTGGGTTTCTTCACCAGACATGCAGTGGAATCAGCAGCCGAAATGCATGCAGGGCGTTTGCGATTGTTAATTTCTTGCGCGTTGACAACAGGTACCTGTCCCGTTGGTAAAAGCGGTATTGCTGTATCTTCGCGATATAATTCAGCCATATTAACAGTATCAAAATGGAAGCCTAAAGGTTTGTTAAGTTCACTAGGCTTCATGTTGCGCTTGTCAGAAATTTCACTAAATTTAAATGCGGGTTCCAATACTGGCATGGGGTCATCTTTGTTGGCAAAGTGGAAACCAGTGGAAACCAATGATTGTGATTCAAATGAATGCTGACTATTGTCACTTTCGCATATATCGTCCTCAAAAGGACGGTATAACTTATGTATATTTGGCGACTTAACCGGCAATTTAACAATACCAGATGTCTTGACCGGATGTAAAATAACTTCCTTCTCTACTAACGGTACTATTGTATTGCAAGGAATGAACGTACGACTTTTATCGGACAAATTAATTGGCTCAGATTGAAAATCTTTTGCAACATTTGCAGGTACTTCAGCTGCAACATGATCAATCGTTTCTATAACATCCGCTTTCAAATCTTCTGCAACCGTGTATTTCACAGACTGTTCAAAGGTTTCAATGTCAATGAACTGGGGTGGTGTGTTATTTTCCGAAATCACTTCGATGTTAATTTGTGACGATGATTCAACAGTTGGAGTCTCGGCCCTCACGCTTGGTTCTTGTGGTAAGTCTAAACACATTCTTGGTGATGCTGGAATACTGATATACTCTTGCAATTGACTTATGAGTTCGCTTTTATCTGGTGTTTTCTTAGGTGAAACAATTTCGGCATCTGTGCAGTCACTTTCAGAAATATCCTCTTTTTGTACAGTTTCTTTGGAAGGAAGTTCCGCATCATTCTTAATGTTATCTATAGCCTTTAGGACAGACTCCACCGGTTGAAGTAACGATAATTCGATCGATACAGTAGTGGATCCACAATCAGAAAACTTTTGTACTAATTTATGTTTTGTAGGAACTGATTCAGAGATTAAGATCTCTTTAGAGGTCTCTGCTATCTCAACATTCTGATTATCATTTTCTATTGGCGCTTCCGCACTTTTCTCGTCGATTTTCGGAATGCATTCTTCTACCGATGCACCCATTTTGTTTTCAGACATTTCCGTATCTTTAATGTCAGTCTCAACAGCAGTTTTATCCTCAGTACTATTATCTTTATCTTCACAAACTGCAGCAGTTGCATCTTTTGTCTCTGTTTCTACTTTTTGGGCATTTGAATATGTTGCTGGTGTACTTTTTATATCAGAGTCTACATCTTGGGTACTTGAACATGTTGCAGTTGTATGTTTTGTATCACTTTGTACCTTTATCTGTTTATCTGTACAAGATGCAGTTTCCTTAGAACATTCAATTACTGGTCTAGTGATTGTACAGATTTTCTTTTCCTCCATAATAAATTCATTTTCTTCTACAACTTCCGGCTTAAAATCTTTCCACCTATCTTTATGTGGTTTAGGGGTTTCTTTTTCAACAGTAGCTAGGTCTAGAATTGTTATAGTACGTTCTTCTCCTGGCTCACACGCAACCATTATACTCTAAAAATATAATATTATAAGCATTTTCCAACAACAGACTATCATATACCTTTCGTCTTTTTCTATCTTCAATAGGCGCAAAATATATTTTCTTCCTGGCATGCAGATCATCCTCAAGTCTTGCCTTATTTTTGCTGATATAGTAGAAGTAGCCTTTAACCATAGGCATCTTCTTGGTCGCATCGCGTTTATCAAGGTACCTCAACATATCTTTTAGCAATGGTAACTCATTCATTTTCGATGCATCTTGGTGGAAGCGGGAAGCAAATAAATCAACGCACAATCTGTGGTCCTCATCTGGGATAAATTTCCTATACTTGCTAAATAATAAATAGCTCGCCAGAATGGGAAGCATGTGTGTGTCGATCAGTTTGTAGTCAAATAATAGCTCGCTGCAAGGGGAATGCACATAGATTATTAACACTTTAAGAAGTAAGCATATTGTTGTTAACTTACTAACAAAGCCTTTTCATCACAAATCTATTTTGTGGTGAGCCACGATTGTATTTAACTTTTAACAAGGAATGAACCATATTTATATACTTCCATGGCAAAGAGTCTTGTAGAATTGACGATATTTTGTTGCTAGTTTTGAGCAGCCTGTAAGATACTTCGTTATCAATTTTATCCCTCTCTCTGTAAGACAACGCAATGCTCATCAGCTTTATACTGATGTAGATAGATATGATGTCTTCACAGTATTTATAGCTAGATGATAACATTGAAAAATCAGCTTTCAAAATCAGCAGAGGAGGCAAGTAGGGAATGTGTGATTGAATCATTGAACTGAGAGTAGCCGAAGAATGTCTGTCATTGCAGTCATCTTCCAAACTTCTTAAAGACCTGAAATACCTTGCATACAATCAAAATCCATAGAACATTCATAGACCTTACTTCAAATAAGATTGTAGTGTGGGAATAACAGTATCGGATGCGTGTTTCTTGGACAGAAGACACAACATTTCATCATTCCACTTGGTGAGACTCCTCATGCTGATGAATTTAGCAAAACTATAATCCTTTATCACTTTATTTGCACCAACCACTAACTGCCAAACACTAGCAAGGTAATTTTATGTAAGCATTTTACTTTAACTGTGTTGGTTGTACCTTTCTGAACAGGAAACGTTGGTGATCACTATTTTTGTGAAAAGTTAAGCCAACGCCTTCTAGTTATTGTTATTCTACCAAAATTATCATCTTCAACTCAGGTTACTAGATTGTAACATTACGCGAGTAAACAAATAACAATCTACTGATTATTAAGCATTTCAGCTTCTATGCATGTATACAACTATCCAATGAGAATTGTTGGACAAGTTGACCAATACACTAGGTTACGTATCAAAGTCAAAATGTTGTTCTGCAGCGCCACTACTATTGTGTGTTTTTCTACTTACATTATACACCAGTAATAGCATATTCTTATACAGAATGAAGTGACATTATATTACTTCTCTTCGTAATCTTTAACTCGTTTATGGAGAGATTGACGTGGAGGTTACAAATTCATGCGCATTGTAACCTTACGTGGCATAGCCCTATGTGGACTGTCGGTTTAAACAAGGTTCTCTTTAATTTCTGCATTATTTAATAAATAATTTTATGTGAATTGTGCTAAAAGTAATTGTAAGTGGTAAAGATAGTATTTAGAAATTGTGTGTAGTAAATAGTCAACTTTTTGCATGCAGAAACATTACATAAAAATGGTGTCAACAATGTTGTTATGGTTTCATGGTGTTTTTTATTTTAGGAAAAGATGAATCCGCAATATATGCCTTACGGTGGACCTCCGCAAGGTCCTGGTGCATTTCAAAGTATTCCACTTGCATCAGGCCCACCCAGAATGGGACTAGATAACTCTGGAGGGAGAGGGATTCAATCTCCACACCAGCCGCCCCCGATATCGGGAAGTATGCCACCACAACCAATGAATCAATTGCCTCCGGGCCAGATGCCACCATCAATGAATGGACCACCGAGCCAAGGGTTCAGCATTCAGAATGGAATTGATTCCACCCAGAGGGGCCCTCCAAAATCTATTTCTGGAATGCCGCCTTTACCTGGACAAAACTTTAACACAACTATTCCACAAATGCCACAAAGTGGCCATACTGATCAACAGAACGCGAATGTGCCTTCAATGACACAAATGCCTCCTGGGGTAAACAACAATTTGAATTCACCAGCGAATTTACCATCTCCACCAACAAATCCAAATGCAAATTTGCCTCCAACTTCTGTACCTGGAATGCCGCCATCGTCGATATCAGGTATGCCACCCACTTCAGCTTCTGGTATGCCTCCATCTGCAGGAACAGGAAGTAGACCACCCACTAATAATACTTTTGAGCAACAACTTAATGCTTCTGGAAGTGCTGAAACTCTTCCGCCAAGAACAATCTCAAATATGCCACCACCAATAGGTAATAACATGCCGCCATTACCTGGGCAACAATTACACCCACAAAATATGCCTTCAGCAAGACTACCGACTGGTAATATGCCACCGCTACCCGGTCATAATATGCCGCCTCCCCAGCAGCAAAACATGCCACCAATGCAGCAGCAAAACATGCCTCCAATGCCGCAGTCTCAAATGAGACCTCTGCCTGGCCAATTACCCACTGGAGCGCCTACGCAATCTAATACATCAATGCATGGTCAACCACCAATGTCTTGTCCGCCACAAGGCGCTCCATCAATGCATAATCAACCACCAATGCCAGGACAACCTCCAATGCAGAGTATGTTGCCACCATCGCAGTTGGGGCAAAGCATGCCACCAATGAGGCAACAAATGCCTCCACAGAATGCTCCAATGATGCAGAAACGTCCACCTATGCCGGGTCCAATGCCTGGGCAAGTCGCCGGATATAACAGCTATAATCAGCCTCAACCTATGCCACCAATGCCAGCACAAGGACAACCACAACAGCAGGGGCAATATAACCAACTGAATAATCAGATGCAAAATATGAACATTAGCGGGCCATATCCACCTAAACCCATGAATGGGGATGGAGGACCTCACATGCCGCCGCCTCTAAATCAACAACCTGGATATATGAACGGTCAACAACAACAAGCTCGCCCTGGTTATCCTTCAATGCCAAATCAGGGCATACCAAATCAGTATCAACAAGGTCCATACGGCCAGCAACAGATGCAACAAATGCAACAACAGCAGAAACGTTTGAATCCTGATCAGATGCCAAGTCCTGTAAGTATATTTTGTTATGCTTATAACATATTTGCTAAAGATGATATTTTATAGATTCAAGTTATTCAAGACGACAGAGCAAATCGTTCTGGCACATTTGCCACGAATGAAAGGGGACTTGTTCCACCATTAGCCTCTACTAACTTCACTGTTAATGATCAAGGATATGCCAGTCCTAGATTCATCCGCTCAACTATGTATAATGTTCCAATAAGTAACGATCTGATGAAACAAACAGCTGTGCCATTTGGTTTAGTTATTAGTCCAATGGCTCGAAGCGTGAAAGGTGAATATCCACCACCGATTGTCAATTTTGGGGAACTGGGTCCTGTAAGATGCGTCAGATGCAAAGCGTACATGTGCCCTTATATGCAATTCATTGATTCGGGGCGCCGATTCCAATGCCTCTTCTGCAAGGCTACGACCGACGTGCCCAATGAATATTTCCAGCACCTGGATCATACGGGCCAACGAATGGATCGATTCGAACGTCCTGAACTTGTACTTGGCACGTATGAATTTACCGCTACGAAAGACTACTGTCGTAATAATACATTCCCGACGCCGCCAGCAATTATCTTTGTCATAGACGTGTCGTACGTCAACGTTAAGTCTGGATTGGTAGCGCTATTGTGTTCGCAAATGAAGGACATTATCAAGAACTTGCCTATTGACGAAGGTCATACTCAGAGCAATATGAAAGTTGGATTTATAACTTATAATAGCACTGTACATTTCTACAATATTAAGGGCAATTTGGCTGCACCGCAAATGCTGGTCGTTGGTGACACCCAAGAGATGTTCATGCCTTTGCTTGATGGCTTTTTATGCACGCCAGAAGAATCTGAGATGGTTATTGATTCTCTGATGACGCAAATTCCACAAATGTTCGCAGATACACGTGAATGTGAAACTATTCTGATGCCAGCTATTGTTGCTGGAATGGAAGCTTTAAAGGTACTAGTTGTATACGCATATATAATAATGAATGAATTGTATTAATTATTAAATTTAGGCTTCCGAATGCGTTGGAAAATTGTTGGTATTCCATTCATCGTTGCCGATTGCGGAAGCACCGGGCAAGTTAAAGCCACGAGATGACCGAAAATTATTAGGCACTGATAAGGAGCGCACTGTTTTGACCCCGCAAAATCAAGTTTATAATCAATTGGGACAAGAAGCAGTTGCTGTTGGCTGTTCGGTGGATTTGTTTTTATTCAATAATTCGTACATTGATATAGCAACCATTGGTCAGGTTGCGCGCTTAACGGGAGGTGAAGTGTATAAGTACACGTATTTCCAGGTAATATGGTGTTGGTATTTAATAATTACAGCTTTCATTAACATATTTGTGTAGGCTGATTTGGATGGTAACCGATTAATACACGATGTGGTTACGAATATAAGCCGGCCAATTGCTTTCGATGGTGTTATGCGCGTTCGTACATCCACTGGCGTTCGTCCCACCGATTTTTATGGCCATTGTTTCATGTCAAATACAACGGATATTGAATTGGCATCTATTGGTAAATGATTTCGAACATAATTATTTATTTAACTTTCGTTAAATATTTACTTATTACTTCTTTAGATTGTGATAAGGCGTTGGCAATTGAAGTGAAACACGATGATAAATTACAAGAGAACGAAGGTATTTTCATTCAAGTTGCTCTTTTGTATACGTCTTGCTCGGGACAAAGACGGCTTCGCATTATCAATCAAGCTTTGAAAACTTGCTCGCAAATGGCTGACTTATATCGCAGTTGCGACTTGGAGACAATGACAAACTTCTTCAGCAAACAAGCAGTCTACAAAATTCTGGATAATAATCCGAAACCTGTGAAGGATGGTATTATTCAACGATCCGCCCAAATTCTGGCTAATTATCGCAAGAATTGTGCAAGTCCTACCAACGCAGGACAACTTATTCTGCCAGAGTGTATGAAATTGCTTCCACTATACGTCAATTGTCTTCTGAAGAGTGATGCCTTATCTGGTGGTAAGCAAATCCAATGATTGAGCTTTTCCTTCATTAAGTTGTGTAAATATATTTTCAGGTTCTGATATGACCATTGATGATAGATCATACGCGATGATGGCAGTAATGACTATGGATATTCCTGCATCCATCAACTATTTCTACCCGAGGCTAATTCCGCTGCATGAGATTAAAGCAAACAATGATGAACCGGTTGAGATTCCTATGCAAATACGTTGCACGGTAGAAAAGATGACTGATCAGGGTGTTTACATCCTTGGTAAGCGATTACTTCTTCTTTAAAAAATGTATAATATTTAATGTAATCATCCGATGCAGAAAATGGAATTCATTTGTTCCTTTGGATTGGGCTTGGTGCAAATCACGAGTTTGTCCAGCAAGTGTTCGGAGTTCCGTCAGCAGTGCAAGTCAATATTGAACAAACTGCTTTGCCAGAGCTGGACAATCCCTTGTCCGAAGCGGTGCGCCTAGTTGTTGAACAAATTAGGTCACAGCGACACCGATACATGAGAGTGAGTATAACTATTTCCTTTTCTTTGAAACAAGACGCGTTCGTATTGACACTCTTGGGAACACATCTCATAATATTACGCTCGTTTCAGTTAACTTTGGTGCGTCAGAAAGAGAAGTTGGAGAATGTGTTCAAACATTTCCTTGTCGAAGATCGCGGCTTGGATGGCTCGTCAAGCTATGTTGATTTTCTATGCCACATGCACAAGGAAATCAGAAATATTCTCAGCTAGCAAAAGCGCCGATAATTAAAGAACGGCTAAATGTCTACAAAAACGAAATTATTAATGCAGATAATATTAAATTCTGGAAAAGTATGTATTATGATGTGGTGGAAATCATGCGTATAAATACAAAACAATGAAGGAACAATAAGAGAAAAAGGCTCACCATCGACGAGCAATGCAAAAGCCAGAACTAAGAACCATAAAGATAATATAGATAACTTAACTTTTATCAATTTGCAATTAATTTAAACTGTTCTATATTAGTTATTATCTATATATTGCTATAGTTTTCGAAATGTTTATGATGATAGTGCATCTATAGTCAAATTTTTTATCCGTGATTTATTGGTGTCGATATAATTAGTAATGCATTAGGTCTGGCGTAAAAATTGTAATTTATATGGTTCAATCGAATTCCTCTAGCAATGATTGGTGCTCATCATCATAAATCCCAAAAAGAAAAACTCTACACATTAATATAGCTGACATTATGAAGAGATTGAAGAGACGGAAAAGTGGTTGATAAAACGCAGAATAATACATTGATAGAACATATTATGTATTCATTATAATTATATTTTGTATATCACGTAAGTTAATTTTATTGGTTTTCCTTATAAGAGGTTTATGTACTATAAAAATTATAATAAACTATATAAGTAATTTTACGCCTGGTAATGTTAAACTTGCAAACTTTAAACCTCTTGCGTGGCCATAAATCAAGAGAAATACTTCAACCTTGTGAAGGTAAACATAACATCAACTTGTTTCTGTTTAGTTCCCGCGCTGTGCGTTCTTCCGTGTCCGTTTACATGCATTCATTCACCTGTTCTCATTCGAAGACACAAGGTGGTCAACCTTCCCATACACCTTCGCGCGGATGCTATAATTACGCAGGTAGCAGGTCTGTTCATCTTTCTGACGTTTCTTTCTAAACGGATGTGAACTTAAAACCGTCTACGAAGCCATAGGAAGTAAGGGGTTTAAAGCTTGCAGCGTGGAGGGAAGACATAAAGAGAGTAAAAACACCTGTTAAAGTTGTACAAGTCTTGGCGCATGTTAGCGCTTTTTGGTGCGCGCGTACTTCGCTCATTCACTTCGCCCAATTCGGACGGCGGCAGCGAAACGCACGGCGCTCCTGGCGGTTTCGATTGCGAGATATATACGACGTCGGCGGCGGCGGCAGATTCGTGCTCGCGACGCTTGCACGACGCTGCGAACTTCGGTGAGCACACAGTACGCTTTCGTACGTTGTGTGGGCGAGTTGCGTCTCGTCTCGTCTCTGGTGAGCGCCCGCTGCGTGTCACCGACGATCAAAGCGCGAACCGCGAAAACTTCTTGGCTTCTCGACCAATTTTCGGCTTGCTAAATATTTATTTAAAACTAGCCTAGCATGCTTCTGGCATAATTTATGAACTGGCTTGACTGGCTGACTAAAGTTTGGACGTGTTTGTGCAAAATTAGTGCGGACTTTAAAAATGAACCAATTAATTAAAAAAGTTTGGAAAAGTTTGCATGCATTTAAATTAATTATTTTCTGAATTAAACGACATTCATCAACTTGTTTAAATTGTTCGGACGCGGAAAACAAACTGTGAGTGCGTGCGATTTTATTTCGTTTCTTATTACTTCTTTGGGAATTTTCGCAACTTTGAGGAAAGACACGCACTGGAGCTTCTTCAATGCGATTCACTCAGATTCTATCACCACGCATTGCGATGATTTCGAGAAAAGGGAATTTATTTGGTTTCGCATTCGCAATTCTCTGCTTCGCTGTGGACTATACAGGTAATCAGCGTACACAACATGCTTTTACTTTTATATCAAATGAATTTCAAAGCGGAAAAATAATTTTGCAAGGAAATTGTACCTGCATTGATAGCAATTTAATTGTGAAGCATAAAAAGTTAAATAATGCGGATTAGTTCTCAGTATTGCAAGTACTTTCTCTGCTGGCACTAATTGCCAATTATTTCAACTAATTTCCTTCAATTTGTCAAATACAACGAAGGTTATATTATGACTTTATATTCTATTTCGTAAAAATGTACATTGTACGTGTTTGAATTGCCGCAAATTCAATATTTATTTTACTTCAATGTACGTATTTTGTGCGCTCATGGGGCGAAACGAAGAGAAGGCGCCGAAAAAAGGCAAATAGCAGCGGCAAGCGCATGGAGCTGTTAAAAATGTATGCGAAAAGAAGGTGATAAAGGTCCTTGGGAATGCGTTACATCACGCTGGCGAGTAGTGGATGCATCGTTGCGTCGACGAAGTGTCGTAAGGGCAGCTCTCACTCAGGTGTAACACTTGGATCTTGGATCTTTGATGGGACCTTTCACACTCGGCGTGCGATAAAAATTCGTGGCGAGTGTTACAACTATGCCCTAGTTTTCCATTCCACGATGACTACTGCAGCTTGCCTACCTAAAATATTAAATGGATGTTTTTCGCTTTTACTGCTCACTTTGTTTCTCGCTACTTCACTTTTTCAGCGATAAAGAAATTGCTTGTAATTTGTTTACGCATGCATAGGTGCAGAGTTGCGCTCGGCAAAAAACTCGCCTTGATTACGTCGATTTGCTTGATTTGCCCTAGTGAGCTTCTTTTGTCGAGCTTTTATGATAACCACCGTGTGCCCTGATAAGGCTTCTCCCTCGTTTTATTTGATATTCGCTGCGTTTCTCCGCTGGCGGAACGTGAATTCTGCTACTTTACGGCACCACTCACATGCAGATAGGCTTCCACTTTTTCGCCGGCGAGGCCAAAGGTCCAATTTGAATATTCATAATAAGCGCTTATTTTTCCTTTGCATGTTTGTCGTTTTCTTCTTCGTTTCGTTTCTGCACTTGTACATGGCCAGCTTGCGCGTAATCATTGTCTTTATAATTCCCAGGCGAACAATACGTTTTTCTCTATACGACTGAAATCATTTCGAAGAAAATAACTTGAAATAGAAGTGGAAAGTATGGCAGAAATAAACAGTGAAAGAAACTTTGCAAGAAGATAAGGTAAAATGTTAAATGTGTACCTAACAAAATTGCGGATGACTAATTTGCCCTCTCGAAGGAAAGAAAAGTTAAATAAAACCAACTAACTTTTCTTAAGTCGACAGTAAAAAATAATTTTGAAGAAATATTTAATTTCACAATAACAGAAACCTCAATAAGTATAAAAATAAATTTGTATTTACCTCACTGAAAAGAAATCAAAAACCCACTTTTATCTTTAAACACCATCTTATAATTAAGCGTAATATACCTAAGTCTTTATCTTGAAGACGATAAATGAAGAATTAATTAAGCAAACTTCAAAACTATTGACTTCGTACTTTTGAAGAACTTTCTCTATTTTCTCACTTTCCAGCAACACGTAAAGCCATTCCATAGCTTAGCTACCCCCACAAGACGAATTATTTATGTGAAGTTGAAAAACTAATGATAAACTAGACATAATTAGTTGTATAGTTCACAAACTAGTTGTGGCTTTCGCGCCCATGGGAGGAATACGCGCGAAACGAACCTGTAATACTTCCAGCGCTCTCAGTTGACTCCAACTTCATCTTATCGCAATTTGTGGCCATCGTAATGAATTATTGAAGAAAAGTTTGTCTGTGTTTTTGCGCGCAGTGTAGCTGCAGGCGCGTCGCGTCGATTTTCATAAGAAGCAAACTTATTTATTTATTCATCGTCAGCAGCACGCAAGTGATGAGCTGCTGCCACCAATTCAATGCCTTCGTTCGCCAACTTGCCCAATAAATAAACATCCGCATGAATAATGCAAATGCGCATCGAGAAGAAACGACGGTGATAATCACAAACCTGGGAATTAAGAGTAAACTATTTGTAGCCGACTTGTAGTGAAAAATATATTATTTAATGCCATACTTTTGAATACGTGCACATCCTGCATGTAGTTGGCATAATCTGATTAAAGAATTACATATTACGTTAATTAAGCCATGACATTCAAATCTACCTGGCTGGGCGCAAACGCTAATTAACAATGCAAATCGGGGAGTCTTTAAACATGTAACCTGCAACAATCATCGTCGTAATAACCACGCTGAGTTCGGGCTCCCTGGTATCTCGCAATGACGCGATATACCGGTAGCATTGATAGTTGTATGTTTAGATATGCAAACTCCTAATTAATGGAATCAATTTTCGTATTCAACATGCGAAAGCCGTTGCAGCATTATTCCTAGTATAAACAAGTCTCTATTATGCAATGTGCTAGCTTTGCTTGCAGTACCGCATTTAGACAGGCAAGTAACTGTTTCACTAAAATCCTCTTCTCAGCTCAGTTTGCAGTGTATCCTTATCGTTGGTCTTAATTACCTGACGATATCAATTTAATTACTGATTACATTTTAATCAATTCAAAGAAAATAAACAAACAAACTGTATCAATAAAAAACCTAAGATCTACTCAATCATTATTAGCGTGTTGTGATAGTTATAAAAATTGTGAGGAAGAACATAAAGAAAAATTATTGAGGGAGGCCGCCAGTCGCTAGACCTTAATGCGAGTCGCAACGCTTTGCATACATGCATATAACAATCGAGGCCGGTTATTAAACGTAGTACTATAATGTAATTGACATCGTCACATTCATGAATATTGAGGGGTGAATGTGAATAAGCTGGAAAACGGCCTGTTTTCTACCCGGAATGTATTTAGCTAAATTATATGGTCTTTATTCCACTTTACTGAATCGATGTATGGATTCATTTATCAAATTATATTGAAACAACGTACATATATATTTTTTTAAATGTGTATGTATATTTATTACATATATATAAAGTTTAAAATTTGTAAATATTACTTAATTACAATCTTACTATATTTTTAATAAAAGTATTTGAACAAGACTGAGGTTATTTTGTAGTTCGAAAAATCAAAGGAAGGGGGCGAATGTGTGTTTTGCGGGCAGCACAACCGTCAAAAAGTTTATCTGCAGTTCGGTTCAGTGTCGTAAGTTCTAACGCGAATAATTAGTGCCCAAAAGTTTTAATCAGCAATCATATGTGATAAATAATCCAAACGGCGTAAACTTCTTTGTTTTCCGCAATTTATTTCAATATGCATGCACTGTAAGTTACTAGCGATCACTCTTAAATGCATTGAAAATATTTTCTGCAGTATAACCTCACTTTTGTTTTTGTCAAGATTTGTTTTAGCTTTATGCATGGAATCATATGTCGTTTTATGCATGTCACAAAGAAGTGCAGGAGTGAATTGTGAAATGTGTGAAGGAAACATAGACTTGAAAGTGACTATAAGTGAAAGACTAGATCTATCCCGCAGGAGTAGACGCTTTCCACATGAACTTAAGGTGAGCCCTAGTTCAAATTCGAATTTCCAAGTCGTATTCTTCCAAGCGTCAAAACATATTTCCAATTAGAAACAAGTCTGAAGAGTTCATTATACGAAAGGCATTGTACATGCGGCTAAAGTAATGAATGTATAGAAGAAAACATCGGGCAATCCGTCTTCGTTTGGACGATGGGACGCCCGTAATGAGCGAAGTCAACGGCAGTCGCTCCCTTATCGCTGTTTATCTTCTGCAGGGCTTAAACGCTCAACGACGTCTGTTACACTCATAGCACCGTGGGCACGGGCTCCGGAATCAAATCGCACTCGCAGATTGATATTGCTGCCGATTTATCCACACATAAGCACGTAGTTAAGATAAAGTACGTCATAATTTATTTTGTGCGCTGTACCGCAACGTCGGGGTGCATATTCCCTGCGACAGTATTGCATACTGCAGGCTGCAATGCACTTTATGCTTAATTTATTCGAATACTGACAGGGCGCTAAGCCTCCGGCTGCCGGCTGGCAAGTATGATGAAGAGAAGAGAGAGTATTACCGGCGATATAGACAGGAGTTATCATTATGGTGATTTACACATTTTCGATCATGAGCGTTAGAATCACTTATGTTAACAATGCAAATGCGATTGCTGCTTGGAAGTAGAATTAATGACTTGTGTTTGGGCTGTGCTGCTGTGGGTTGTTTTGATTCGGTCATTAGCGACCGGTAAAAACAACAATTAATCAGACTGATGATATGAATTTCAGGTTTGTTTGTCTTGAGATAAAAATATTCCGACAGACATAAAAGTTTTATCGTTTCATTCAGCAAGCATGAGCATGAGCATGAGCTTTTTGATGTTAAACCATGAAAATATTAATTGCATTCGTGTGCGAAAAAGCGTGCGATTCGAATTCAAAGCAGACGGAATTTATATGACGTGAAATATTTATATTTATTGTGCGCTATGCGGATTGCACAATATGCAAATTATTTGACATCATGATGGAAATTATTTTTCAGATAACATGCTCACTACCACTACTCAACACAACAATAATTATTATCAATGAATGCGCTTATTGTAGTTTGAGTTGAGCGCAGCTGAGTGAGATGCTCGGATGGCAACGTGCATAATTCAATTAGACATAAACAAAAACGAGCAACGAAATGCAACTAGAATGCGTTTTATCACGGCGAATTTTGGCGGCGGCAATGCGACCGCCGCCATACAGTGTGCGGAATGTTTATTTCAATCCTCGTTATAACACTCGCGCACTCGCTTACAAATGGAATAGCCATGGCAAGCATTCGGTTATTTTCACAACACTGCATCAATTTTACAAATGAAATATTTTTTGCCACGCTCGCTTTTTTTATGCACCGCCAAGGATTCAAAGCGGGCCAATGTTTAACTGGATGGAATAAACAGTGGTTTGCTATCGTATGTTATGATATTGCTTGATATATGTACGAATGTATGTATGTATGTATATGATATTCACAAGAACTGTACAATGTTGATTTTGGTAACATTTCGCGCTTGGTGCCATCGGTGTATAACAAACATGACGTGATGCGAATGCACTGCTAATACGTGCACACCTCGCCGGCTGGTTGATTTGACGATTGCAAATGCAAAAATGCTGCATTTGTGCACAATTGCGATTTGATGCGGTGCGCCACGGGGGTATCATATTCATCAAACGGCTCGGCCAGCGCATGCGCGAATAAATTTGCATCAAATTGGGCGATAATCGAAAAATGTATTAACATGCATGCAGTCCATAAACTGATTCCGCTCATAGGCTGCTTGATTTACTTCCACTCAGAGAGAGACTCTGACCGAGTGTGTGTATTTCAACGAATGAATGAATAATTTATCAAAGAATTATTTTTAAATTTATTTTGAAATATTTATCCCCGTCCGTGATTCAGATTTACATAAGTATTGTTTATTTTAGATATGATCACATCCCATATCGTTTCCGAGTGGAAATTTTGCAGTATATTCGATTGCTGTGTATTTGGGTATTTATAAGTCTTGAAAGTTTCAAAGCTGGCCAGGTTGACTTGACTTGAGAATATGTATTTTACTTGATGAGCGTGATTTAAAATTAGTGCATGATTCACATCGCTTCGTGCGTTGGGTCACTTATATATTTATTGTAGGATGCGCGTTGCTTTTGCAATAGGCGATGTTTTTCGAACGGATGACTGACTAGGTCAAAGCTAAACGCAATACGTTTTACTCGTACTCGTGTATTATAGATATATTAATGTAGCTGAGTTGTGAGTTTGAAAATATAGAATTAGTATATTTTCAAACTGTAATAACTCTGCTTAAAAATAAGGGAAGTTGTTTGTATAACCACTTATTTTGTGTAAAATTTAATTCGGAATCCAATAAGCTCTAAGTGAAAGTTCTATCTTTTACAGTTCAAGAGATATTTGACATTAAACACATGCAAACAATTTCTACCAAAACTAAGGTATTCTCAATTTTCCATAATTCCGCTTTGAGGTATGGCAAGTTGATGGTTTAACCACTTATTTTGTGTAAAATTTCATTTAAAATCGAATGACGTTGAAGCGGAATTGCTATCTTTCATAGGTCACGAGA